>OX596228.1:7353974-7444139 GCA_951394215.1 Glyphodes perspectalis
TCCCCTTCCCGACCTCAGATCACCCGTAAATTATTATTCCTTTCAATTTTATAATATTCTCTACCTTTTCTAATGGGTTTCAGCCTACTATAATTTTTTTTTGTCTCAAAAATTATCGACCCTGGTCTATTTATGTTCATTCTTTGTGTAGTATCTATGGTACAAGTATGAATTGCAATGCAGAGCTAAAACTGTGTCAGACCCAGCTGGACCGCTTGATCCAGCATTCCAATCTCTAGTAGGGATTGAAATCCAGCGGCATTGAACCAGAACATGGCGCTTGATCCAGTACAGCTAAAATTGTTCTGGGCCTTTTTTTTTTTTGAGAGGACGTCGTTCGTTGGCCGAAGGCGGCCTTTACTACCTACCGGGCTGGCGGGGGAGCGGGAAACTCTCACCCCTAGTGTGTGCTGGCCCCAGCTGGGTTGATGGATCCAGCATTGCTTTCCCTAGTTTGTGATTGTGTAGGCGACGAGCTAGCCACTTGTGCAAATTTGACGCGATTTTAAACAAACCCTATATCTCTTGGAAAAACCACATAAGGGTATTCTTATCACATCCTGAGTGTACTTACTACTTGCGCATGAAAAAAAATAATACCAAAACTTGCGTTTGAGAGATGAAGATGATAAATTTATTGATTCAAAAATTACATAATAAATTCACAATTTATGAAAGTTATGGCGATATTGATAGGCAAGCGAATTTCCATCTTTTTACAGATCGAAATCTTGTTTTTAATCTTGATCAATCATCATATGCCATCTGTGATGGTAAATCAACCTGCAAATAAAAAAAAAAACGAAGATCAGCCAACTACGCAGAAACCTGCAAATCTAAATGATTTGTAACCATGATCAGAAAATTGGTTCCTCTGTCTTAGGGTAACGATGATCAGATCAGCAGTTAATCCTGGATCATGGTCTAAGCGATCCCCGACAAAGCAAAGTACATAACGCTAGGAAGATGATGAGAATCTTTAAGGGAATTACAGTATATTTATTAATTCGATTCAATATATTAATAATTGATATAATATTCATAAATTTTTAATATTATTATCAGGTTTAACAATATTTATAGCTGGGATTGGGATTTCTGTATTTGATGGTAATTGACTCACCACTTTTGGTTAAAAAATATTGTAAAAGTTCTGGACAAAACCCTTTACATCTGAAAAAAAAAGGAAAATAATGTTAGGTACATATTTCCTTTGACAAGAGTACCTGATGGCGCACGGTCATCGCCGTGAGCATAAAGAATTCTTGACCGAGGAGTGCGGGTTCAAACCCGGGCACGCACCTCTGGATTTTTCAAATCTATGTACGTATTTATACCACTAGCTCGACGGTGAGGGAAAACATCGTGATGAAACCTGCAAATTCAAACCACTTTGGATTTGTAACCATGATCCAAAAATTGTCTGGTTCCCCTATCTTAGGGTTACGAAGGTCAGATCGGCAGTCGCTTCAATGTAATTACCAGACTCGCTAAATCCTGGATCATGGTCTAAGCGTACCCCGTCTAAACGCGGGACATAACGCTAGGAAGATGATGATGCATTTTATTACTTATTTAAAGCAATTATATTAAAAAAATCGTATGTAAGTAAATAAAGATCTTCATAATGAAAACATGAATTCTAGGTCAAGTATTCTTAAATTTAGCCTAAAAATTTGGTGTGTAATATATATAATATATATATAATATATAATATATATTACACACCAAATTTATAATATATATATTATATATTTATAATAATATATAATATATATATAATATATATAATATATAAAACAAAGTCGTGTTAGTTACACCATTTATAACTCGACAACGGGTCGACCAATTTTTATGATCTTTGTGTTTTTGGATTTATCTTAATTTTTTATCTTAATTAATTATCTTAATTTAAATTACATAATTTTGAAACGTGTAACAAACGCTTGAACTAAAATTATTTAATATAACCATCATTTACGATAACACTCTTTTTTAATAATATTTATACCATACAATGATTACTCAATATTAATAATTTAATATAAATTAATGACAACAAAAATTTTAAATGTAGCTGCTGGGTTTCGTATTTTGAGTGAGTTCGTATAAAATCATTTTTTTATTTCTGTCAATGGATCACCTAATGTAAATTAACTGAACAATAATAATATTATAGCAAACATTCAGGTAGACACGCATTATTCAAGGCGCATGCAGCATGCAAGCAGGCATGCAGGCATGCAGCATGCAGGCATGCAGCATGCAAGCAGGCATAAGTTCAATTATATCAAATTATAGTATAACAACAACACCCCAAAAAATTAGGGGCCATATTATTACTATTTTCTAAAGATAAAAATTTGAATACTCACCTTTAGTTTTAATCGACTTTTCGAAGGTGGCTTTAATTGCTTTGGCGAGTTTCGGGTCTTTGCCTAAAAAATAACGGCATTTGTAATTATATATGAATTAATATAATATAATGTGTGGATGTTTGTTACCCTTCCACGCAAAGAGTACTGCATGGACTTCAATGAAGCTTTACAATAGTATAGCATGTACATTAGAATAACACATAGGCTATTTTTTATCAATGTTTCACGCGACAAAAGCCGCGGGCAGAAGCTATAATATTAAATAATAATAATAATAAATAAATTCTTCAGACTGGCCCAATAATTCCCTAGTCCCAAACTAAGCTTATAAGCTTGTGCAATGGGTACTAGGTGAACGGATAGACATACTTAAATACGTTTATAAACATCCATGACTCGAGTACGAATGTCCATTTTCATCATACGAAATATTTGCCCCTAGCGGGATTCGAACCCGCGACCCTTGGTTTCGTGGCCAGGGTCTCTGACCACTCGACCAACGGGCCAGTCAATATTATGAGAGACTAGCTTTGTCTCTCTATCTTTCTATTGTGTTTTCAAACCGAAATCTCTGATAAGAGCACAAAAAGAAAATTGCGCCAGAAATACGCCACATTGATTTTCAAAAATTTCATGTCAAAGTCAAAGCCAAATTATTGTGTAGGCGACGAGCTAGCCACTTGTCACTCATTACTTTTGTATATTTTTCCATCTAACCCAGCCCATTGTCCCATGTTGGTCTGGGACTTAAAAATAATGTTCCATCTGTGGTTCCTGCCTAGCATGTCGTAGAAGACGACTAATGGTGTATCGGGTTTTGGGGTATGTGATTGTCTGGGTGATAGGCTAGCCACTTGTCACCACTTTTTCACAATTTTCCATCTAACCCAGCCCAGTTTTGTTTCTGGCTGAATGTGGTTAAAGGGGCCTGCTGCCTCTATGACTCTGCCTACCCCTTCGGGGATTATGGGCGTGATGTTATGTATGTATGTATGTATGTGTAAATAAATATTTGTATTTGAAACTGATATAACATTAAGCTACTTAGCTCGGAGTCAGATCACTGTATGTAATATTGTCTCCTATTTATTTTTTATTTTGATCTAAGGTCGAGGGACTTAAAATTGAGGTACTTACCGATTGCCTCCTTCACTCTCTTACCAGGTCCGCTGCTCAACAGCTTTCTTAAACTTTTAACGAATACCTGGATATCTGTGAAAAAAAAAATATACACGTGATGAAAAAATATATGAAAATATTCCATCTAACTCAACTCAGCCCTATTTTTTTGCTGAATGTGGTTTAGGGAGACTACCTCTGAGGTCCTGGACTGTCCCCTCTGAGGATTGCAGACTTGTTGGTATGTATGTCAAAATTTAAACCAACACAAACACATCTTCTGTGTTAGTCTGAGGCTTGGACTAGAATTTAACAACAGTGTTCCTTGCCTATCATGTTAAAGATTGATGGTGTTGGAGTTATGCAACCAACCTCCTTAGAAGTGATAACTCTTTGCAGGGCTGTCTTCAACCTAATGGAGGCCCTGGGCACATTAGGAAATTAATATGTTTGTGGGTAGTAAATGCCCATGATCCTGGTAATCTAGAACTAGGGGCCCCTTTAGATAGTGGGGGCCCTGCGCACTTGCCAGGGGCACAGTGCCCAAATAAGTGGGAAAGTGGGGACTAATCCTTTGGCAATAGAAACTTATTAGTGTACAAAGGAATAAATTGAATTCGAAATTTAATTTAAACCATAGAACGATAGAGTAACCTCAAACGTATAAAAACGCCGTGACGAGCCCAATAATGTCAGCTACTCCTCAAGCAGTGTTTAATTTAGACCAGTTCAAATGAATGAAATGATCTTTATTTAGACCTATAGGTTTCCAAGAAAGCACTTGAATCATCAGAACAAAATAGACATAAACCGGTTTAAAGAAGTAGATAAATAAATAATAATAATAAATATTCAACGACATCACATACATTGATCTGACTCCGAAGCAAGTAGCTTAAGCACTTGTGTTACGTATATCAGAAACAACAGTGGTATTATTACAAATATTTACTTAAATAAATATTGGATATTAACACCCAGACACAGAACAAACACAAGTCTTCATCATACGAATGTTTGTCCTGGGTGGGGATCGAACCCATAACTCTTGGCGCATAGGGCAGGGTCACTACCGAATGCGCCATCGAGTCAGTCAACGAAGAAACCAGCAAGAAACTCGATAGTTACTCGTTTAATAGGTCAACCCCAAACACTTGTCACTACTACTTTGTACAATTTTATTCTCCATCCAATTAGATTTAAACTTGGACTTTGCTTATCCCTTCGTAAATTACCGGCATGACGGATATATGTATGTGTAAGCTTCTGCCCGCGGCGTTACTCGCGTGGTACATTGATGAAACACAGCTTATGTGGTATTCTAATGCATAAGCTATACTATTGTAAAGTTTCATTAAAATCCATTTAGTAGTTTTTGCGTGAAAGAGTAACAAACATTCACACATCTATCCATCCATACAAACTTTTGCATTTATAATATTAGTATGATGTCTTATTATGTCAACATTTGCTTGAAAATAAAAAAAAAACTCATCTTGTAAAAAAATATTTAAATTTGTTCCTTGGAATTTTTTTTTAAATAAGTAAAGTGGTTTGGCATAAACTTAAAATAATCTTGTAGATGTACTCACTTCCGTTAGAAGTTTGTTTGGTGAGGGCCTTGAGCTCATCAACGAATTTTTGAATGTCATTAGCTGTAAATAAATATTAATTAGGTATCTTAGACATTATAGAATTTATACATACATAACATCACGCCCATAAACCCCGAAGGGGTAGGCAGAGTTAAAGGGGCAGCAGGCCTCTAACCACATTCAGACAAAAATATAACTGGGCTGGGTTAAATGGAAAATTGTGAAAACGTAGTGACAAGTGGCTAGCTCGTCGCCTACACAATCACACACCCAAAACCCGATATACCATTAGTCGCCTTTACGACATGCTAGGCAAGGAACACAGTTGGCACATTCTTGTTCAGTCCCAGACCAACATTAGTTGCATTTGATACAATACTTTGTACCATGGGATGTCACTTTCATTATCTGCCTCGCGTTATGTCCCATGCTTAGTCGGAGTTCGCTTATACCATGGTGCAAGATATGGACGTACGGAGCTTTTGGTCCACGGGGGGCATAACATTTTTTTGGTCCAAAGGGGTTGAATGTGGTTAAAGGGGCCTGCTGCCCCTTTCACTCTACCTACCCCTTCGGGGATTATGGGCGTGATGTATGTATGAAGTAGGTTAAAGTAAATAAAAATATATTTACCTAAACTGTCATCCAATTTGTTCATAAGAGACGAATCGATTCCATCCAGAAGCTTTTGTACGTCAGCACCTGAAAGTACAATAAATATTTTCCTAAATCCTTATATAATAATATGAATAAATATTCAACAACATCACATACATTGATCTGACTCCGAGGTAAGTAGCTTAAGCACTTGTGTTACGGATATCAGAAACAACAGTGGTATTACAAATATATATTTAAATATTGGTTATTAACACCCAGACACAGAACAAACACACGTATTCATCATACGAATGTTTGTCCTGGGTGGGGATCGAACCCACAACTCTTAGCGCTTAGGGCAAGGTCAAAATATATACCTATTGTATATTTAAAGTAAAATTCGTTCCAAAAAATTTATATAAATGTACTAGAATAAGCTAAGCTACTGAAAAAGGTTACGGCAATGCAGTAATTAATATAAAAAAATAGGATACGAAAGGAATAATGATACTTAAACCAATTATTGTAATAATAAATGAATAGTGTACTTGTATATTACGAGTATCTATCATTCCAGTCCATTTTTTTATATATTTTTGATTGGAATAAACATGTAACGAAATTGATGATAGATTTGTTACATTGTATTATATTCTTTATTTAATTATAGACATGAGCGTGCCCCGGGGGGTTCAGGGTCGGGGCAGCTGCCCCCACCTGGAACTAGGTTAAAGTTTTATGATATTATTTTACCTTGGCTGCAAACGGCGATGCTCACCTGTAAAGTAACGGCTGTTATTAAAAAAGGTTTAAGTTATATATATTTAAAAAAAATGGGGAACACATATTCTTTAAATGTTGTTCTGGCATTAAAAAAGAAGTTTCAAGCGTGTTCCTCCGCTACCATTTTTTTTTTTTAATAAATATCAGACAACATCGCTTACATGGATCTGACTCCGTGGTAAGTAGCTTAGGTACTTGTGCTACAGATATCAGAAACAATAGTGGTATTACAAATATATACTTAAATATTGTATATTATGACTAGCCCGTTAGTCTAGTGGTTAGAGATCCCGGCCACGACACTAAGGGTCGGGGGTTCGAATCCCGCTAGGGGCAAATATTTCATGTGATGAACATGGATATTTGTACTTGAGTCATGGATGTTTATAAACGTATTTAAGTATGTCTATCCGTTCACCTAGTAGCCATAGCAAAGAATGGATGACGAAAGATTGACTAAACAGATATACAATGCGAAAGTGAGATGTAGGAGCCGCGGAAGGCCCAGGCTCACCTACCGTTGAAGGATCGTGAATGTTGAAGAGGCGAGTGAGGTGTGTAAGGATCGTGCCATATGGCGTTCGGTTCTCTCTGCCTACCCCGCTAGGGAAGTGGCGTGAAGTTTAGTTTTTAGTCATAATTAAGTAGGTCATAATGCAACGCATCTGTATATTCTACACAGCATAATTGAAGTGGCGTGAAGTTTAGTTAATTAGGTACGACTTAGCATACGCAAATGGTGTTTTCAAACCAATTAAAAATTAAAATAAAGAAGCTTATCAGAATTATGTGCACATGATGTCATTGGAGCGGTGGTAGCCTCTTAACTGAGGAGTGCGAGTTCAAACCCGGTAATTAGACTTGGTATATTGACTGGCTCGATGGCGCATTCGGAAGTGACCCAGTCTTAAGCGCCAAGAGTTGTGGGTTCGGTCCCCACCAAGGACAAACATTCATGTGATGAATACTTGTGTTTGTTCTGTGTCTGGGTGTTAATATCTACACACATACATAACATCACGCCCATTATCCCCGAAGGGGTAGGCTGAGTCAAAGGGGTAGCATGCCCCTTCAACCACATTCAGCCAAAAATAAAATCGGGCTGGGTTAGATGGAAAATTGTGAAAAAGCAGTGACAAGCGGCTAACCTGTCGCCTACACAATCACACACCCAAAACCCGATATACCATTAGTCGCCTTTTACGACATGCTAGGCAAAAGCTACAGTTGGCATATTCTTTTTAAGTTCCAGACCAACATGGGACAGTGGGCTGGGTTGGATGGAAAATTGTGAAAGAGGAGTGACAAGTGGCTAGCTCGTCGCCTACTAAGTCACATACCCAAAAGCCCGTAAACCATTAGTCTCCTTTTACGACATGCTAGGCAAGAATCACAGTAGGCACATTCTTTTTTTTGTCCCAGATTAACATGGGCCAAGTCCCAGACTAACATGGGACATCTATTTAAGTATATATTGTTATTATGTCTCTCGGCACAATCACGGGACAAGCCCGATCCTTTAAGGCTTGCATGGGGACATGGGTCCAACATGTAGAGGCCTTTTGAGAGTTTGATCTAAATGAGTGATGGAGCACCGGCCGGGTGTTGCCCTTAGTTGCAGTATGAAACATACACTCAAAGGCAACATCCGGCTGATGCAGGACTTATGCGAAAAAAGGAAACTAATAAAAACCGACTTCAAAAAACCCCGCAAAAATGTTTATAAAAAACACAAGTAAAAACTGCCTTAATAGCTATTTAAATGTCTAAACACTAAAAAGTATAAAATAAATTCTTTCGACTGCTTCGATGAAAGTATTAATCTTTAACACGTATTTAAATATTTACAATAATCAGTTAGTTTTGGAGTCGGTGCCAGCCCGCGTAATTATATCATCATTTCGGAATTTGCGATTATTTGTTTCTTGGTGAAGGGTGGTAAAATATGTTTTGAATATACAAAATCAATAGTAAGTTAATATACTCATATTTTAACTAATTTGTTTCATATTGTTATTAGTAAGGTAATTTGTTATTAAGTGTCTACTTTTTTTTTAGTTTGGCTGGCACCGACTCCAAAACTAACTGATTATTGTTAATATTTAAATACGTGTTAAAGATTAATACTTTCATCGAAGCAGTCGAAAGAATTTATTTTATACTTTTTAGTGTTTAGACATTTAAATAGCTATTAAGGCAGTTTTTACTTGTGTTTTTTATAAACATTTTTGCGGGGTTTTTTGAAGTCGGTTTTTATTTTTGTTAAAATTTAACTTATTTGTTACTTTTTAGTGAAATTTGTTAATAGGTAGGTAGACCAAATCAAAACGAGCTGCTTTAATGAGACAGTGCCGGTCTTATGAGACTAAAGACGAAAAGGTATAACGAGCCTTTAATGTTTAAAGAATTACTTAAAAGTACTAATCTTCAAAGAGTTATACCTTTCATCATCAGCTAAGCAACATAACATGATGAGTACGAGACGCAAATACTGGAATCTTTTTAGAAAAAAATAAATAAAACACTTAACATGTCGTTAAAATTTAAGAGTGGCCCTCGTTTTCATGGAATCCCATCACTAGACCAAGACTTGGTGAAATTGAGACTATCTCGAGAATAACACTCAATATGGCCCTATAATATTGAAAGAATTATCCACGAACTCCTAATCGTTAAGGAGTTACACCTTCCATCATCAGCTCAGCAACATGAGATTATGAATACCAGACGTAAATACTTGAACTGTTTTAGAAAATAACTAAAATAGATTGTACGCGCCTATAATACTTGAGGGTTTCCCTCGATTTACCTAAGATTCCTTCATCAGATCCAGATGTGGTACCAATAGGACCAACTCCAGGATATACCCTTCTGAATAAAAAAAAGAACAATAAAAATCGTCTCACAATTCTCGAAGATATCAATATTTAAAGAATCATAAACTAATTCCTAATCGTTAAGGATTTGTACCTTCCATCATCAGCTCACCAACATAAGATGATAAGTACCATGCGTAAATACTTGAACAATCTTAGCAAATGTCTAAAACACATTGTACGTGCCTATAAAGTTTGAGGGTTGCCCTCGATTTTCCTAGGATCCCTTCATCAGATCCTGACTTGGTGGCAATGGGACCAACTCGGGAGTAAACCCTTTCGATCAAAAAAAAAATTTTGGAAATCGGTTAACAATTCTCAGAGATATCGAGTAACATACATACAAAAAAAAAAAAAAAAAAAACATTCAGTCGAATTGAGAACCTCCTCCTTTTTTTGAAGTCGGTTAAAAACCGGGGCTATGAAGGGAGGTTCTACTATGGACAGGAAATTGGGCTATGGAGTGAGATACCGGACATCTGCCTCGAAAATTTCTCACAAATATAATAAGTTGGCAGACGGTGACTCGCCGCTTGTTAATCCAAATTGTAGGCCCCCTAACTAGCTGCCATACGGGCGGCAAGGGGGCAACACTAGAAAGCAGCTAAGGTTGTGGAGAGGTGAGACTGCGGGGCGCAAGATCCTTATACAGTCAAGTGCCCCCTTGGCGTTATGTGCTGACTATCATTATTGACTGAATTATTATTATTATTACCTCTTCAAGGATTGCGGATATGATGGTATGTATGTATGGAAATTCAACTCACCAACAGGAATGATGCCAGAAAAACTTTCATTTTGCCGTCTTTTCGATTCGGTACCGCAAATCTATATTAACGAATATATGCTCTGACGCTCTTTATATAGCCCAATAATTTTGAAGAAGCTATTTGGAATGTATATACTATATCTTTGCATATTAGTAATTATACATGAGAATATATTAAAAGAAAATAGATTAAGAAACTTAACATGACTTATGTATTTTGATTAAACGGTCAAGTGTGAGTTGGCGTACGGCGAAGGTTCCATGAAATAAATACATACATAATGTCACGCCTGTTTCCCATAGGGGGAGGCAGAGATCACATCCTTTTGTTTTCTACAATCCTGACAGACATCTTTTGCTTGTTCTACATTCATAAGTCTTCATACGCTCGCCGGTTCGGTGTGATTGTGTAGGCGACAGGTTAGCCGCTTGTCACTGCTTTTTCACAATTATTCATCTGACTCAGCCCGGCTTTATTTTTGGCTAAATGTGGTTGAAGGGGCATGCTGCCCCTTTGACTCTGCCTGCCCCTTCAGGGATTATGGGCGTGATGTTATGTATGTATGTATGTTATATATCTCTTTCGTTAATCTTCTTTCAGCCTTTCTCTCAACAAACCATCCAAGTATGCTTTTCTCAAGGACATTTGTAGTCATGGATTTTTATAAACATATTTAAGTAGGTATGTCTATCCGTTCACCTAGTATCCATAGCACAAACATGAGCTTAGTTTGGGACTAGAGAATTGGTGTGTCAGTCTGGAGAATTTATTTATTTATTCTTTTTTTGACAAGCTCGATTGCGCATTCGGTAGTGACCCTGCCCCATGCGCAAGAGTTGGGGGTTCGATCCCCACCCAGGACATTCGTATGATGAACACTTGTGTTTGTTTTGTGTCTGGGTGTTAATAACCAATATTTAAGTATATATTTGTAATACCACTGTTGTTTCTGATATCCGTAACACAAGTGCTTAAGCTACTTACCTCGGAGTCAGATCAATGTATGTGATGTAGTCTGATAGTTATTTAATTATTATTCTTGATTCGGACTGTTAGCTTATCTAATCACACGATACGAACACACAGACAGACTGTTGCTTTCTATATTATTATATTAGTTAGGGCAAAAGAGTCTCGATAGATCTTAGCTACGAACCCAAATACATAGGTACTTATTACCTTATCTATTAAACGTGCTTGCACAAGTGTTTCGACAAATGATGAAATGTGAACAATATCAACAGAAAATACTATTTGTATGTTTGTCAATATTTTACACACCTACATATGGCGACTGTATTGTACTAATATAATAAACTAGTCCAGGGCTTCTCAAAATATGGGTCGCGAACCACTGGTGGGTCGCAAGCGAATACTGAGTAGGCTCTGCCTGTATGACACTAACCTTCCTACTTTTATTCATAACGGTTAAAATCCCTAGAGGTGTGTCCCGAGTTTTTAAATTTGTATTAGATGAGTCGTAGCGCAGACAACTTTGGGAACCACTGAACTAGAGGTTTCCAAACTGTGCGCCGCGCGTACCTATACAAGGGCGCCGTGGTTCGCTCTTCTTTACTGCTATCTGGAAGCTTTATTTACTTAAATTAGGGGTTCTGATATATATATATATATATATATATATATATATATATATGTGTGTGTGTCTGAACCTACAAGTAGAGTTACATGAACAAAACATTAAACAGAACATTTTAACAAGGAACCCTAATTAAAAATTGAATAAAATAACCAATTAATTGATTAAATTAATGTTATTCAACTACTGTTTCCATTTGACTTTCATTGTTATTGTAATATTTACATACACGGGTTGGTAAATAAATTTATTAAATATAATTTGACTAGCTATGCCCGCGGGTATAACGCGCGGGTAACCGGTTAACGCGGGTTTTCACCCGCATCTATGGTTATAATTTATAATGTTATATAGACCAGGGTCGATAATTTTGAAAACGGTAAAAATTAAAAAAAAAAAATTTTAGGATGATGAAACCCATTAGAAAAGGTAGAGAATATTACAAAAATGAAAGGAAGAATAATTTACGGGCGATCTGAGGTCGGGAAGGGAGTAAGTTTTTAAGGGTAAAAAACGGTTTATCTCGATTTCCAGAAAAACTAAAAAATCTTGCGGTTATTGAGTAATTAAAGTGTAAATTTTAATAAATAGCTCAAAATTGTACATAATGATACAAAAAAAAAATCAGATTCGAATTTTCTTTGTTTATTTACATTTTCTGAGAACATTTACTATAGCACGTCTGGTCAGTCACATGCATTTTAGATTTCGTATAGACTTGACACAGACAGATGTCGCTGCAGGCATCATTTAGACCGGTTGAGAGATAAAACCGAATAAAAACGTTATTATTTCACTTTCAAAAAATGCTTTTTTCATGAAATAATAAAAAAAAAAGAAAATAATAAACCTGCTGATATCTTTCACGATTCCCCCAAGTTTAGACGTAATTTGGCTGGAAACAGCTATATTATAAATGAATCCCAAATTTATTCTAGTTTCACATTAACTATTTAATTAATATTTAAATTGTTCACTACCTATTGTATTATTATTTAATTGTTAAGTATTTAAAATTTTAATTGTTAATTTTAAGTTTACGTATGTTGTTACCTTCAATGTCGTGTGCGCCTGTAATAGGCATATGTATAGGAATGTTATGACCATATTATTTTATGTTACAAGTGTAATATATATATGCTGTTGGTGTACACTGTACCTTTTTGGATTTTGTCTTAAAATGATCAACCATGATCCAAAAATTGTCTGGTCCCCCTATCTTAGGGTTACGAAGGTCAGATAGGCAGTCGCTTCAATGTAATTACCAGACTCGCTAAATCCTGGATCATGGTCTAAGCGGACCCCATCTAAAAACACGGGACATAACGCTAGGAAGATGACGAATAATTGTCTTAAAAATACCACGAAACAAAAACATTTCATTACATAACTCATTTAAATAACATCTTATTTAAGATGTTCAATAGCCAAGCGACTTCCAGGATTTGTTTAACAACGATAAATAGCCAATAAGTCGTTAAGATAACATAATCAACGTTGCTTCTGAAGAGGACAAAGAAATAATACCACGATATCGAACAAGCACGAACAAAAAGCCTTTTGTTCCAGTTTAGCGGTGGTCCCATGTCGGTTTGTGAAGATGAATGTAACAGCTGTGCTCCTTGCCTAGCATGGCGTTGAAGGTGACCGTAATGGTGTAATGGTATTTAGTTAGTGATTGAGTAGGCTGTAGCAAGCCACTTGTCACTACTTTTTGACAATTTTCCATCTAACCCAACTCGATGTTTGGCTGAATGTGTTTAAGGAGCCCTGTGTTATTCGGACTCTGCGCACCTGCACTGCGTGATGACGTTTGTAAAATTAAATAAATATAAATATCCGACGACATCACATACCTTGATCTGACTCCGAGGTAAGTAGCTTAAGCACTTGTGTTAAGGAATTAAGGATATCAGAATTAACAGTGGTATTACAAATATACACTTAAATATTAAATATTAACACCCAGACATAGAACAAACACAAGTATTCATCGCACGAATGTTTGTCTTGTGTGGGGATCGAACTCACAACTCTTCAACTGCGCTGGGTCTGGTTCAACTCATCTGGTCATTCAACTGGGTCATTATCAAATGCGCCATCGAGCCAGTCGATAATATCAAATCAAATCAAATCAAATCATTTATTGCTTCCATAATTTAGGTACAGTAATTACATTAAATTATGGACCCAGACGGGCACTGCAAAATATTAGGAGAGAAGAAGAGAATACAATAATTTAAACTTTTCCTATTATTAGTTATTGTATATTAATTAATAGTAATAAGAATATCATCGAATTTAATTATAATTCTTTTTTCCTTTGCTAGTAGACAATAAGGGAAAGATTTCTTTCCATTTAACCCAACCATATTTAATTAACACCCAAAAGTGTTAAAAGGGTCTGTTGCCTCTTTGACTCTACCTACCCTTAGGGGAATTGCAGGAATGATGACCTATGTACGTACTTATATTATTTGTATGGAACTGCATTTCCTATGATATCTTGATCAAGAGGAAAAACGAAGTTGAAACGAAGTTTGGCGGGCCAGCGAGTATGAAAAAATATTAATAATACTATGCACGAAGACAAAAATATATTCTGAAGAGTCTCTCAAAAATAAAGGATTTTTAAATTTGAATAAAAATATTATAGTAGGTATAAATTCGAAATTATGTTCCTAAGAATATTATTTTGGCTGAATGTGGCTTTGGGAATTATAGGCGTTAAGTTATGTGTATGTATTCTTAAGTGTCTCTCATAAACATGGGCTTTTTATAATAGAATGAAAATTGCGCCAGTGCATTATTAATATTATCACGCGCCTGCTGCAGGTACTCACTGCCCCCTCTTCACGCAGCCAGCTCGCCCCTCCCCCACGCACCCCTGCGCAGGCGGAATCCCTGCGCCTGCGCACTCACTCCCCGGCGCACGCCGAGCTGTGTCGCGCGACGTACAAGCCAGCACGAGTCATTGCCTGCGTGTGAGTGACCCCAAGTGTTGTGCCTGCATCAATTTGAAGTCATTTAGCCTGCACCAGATATCAGGTAACAAAATAAGTCTGGTAATTTGTTGTAAATGTCAAAGTGAGATTGTGTTTCTGTTTTAAGAGAGCTGTTTGAGAGTACGGACACTTTTGAGTCTGATTTATATATACATTTGTCCAGATATATATTTTATATACCATTAAACAATGAACATCTATAATTCATATTGATTAAGCAAGGACGTTGAACGATAGACGTTCTATTGATTTTGTTAATTAGTGATGATAATGAGCTTCATTTATGTTTGTATATAATTAGATTTACGTTAAACGGGGTGTTTAGATGGGGTCCGCTTAGACCATGATCCAGGATTTAGCGAGTCTGGTAATTACATTGAAGCGACTGCCGATCTGACCTTCGTAACCCTAAGATAGGAGAACCAGCCAATTTTTGGATCATGGTTACACATCCAAAGTTGTTTGAATTTGCAGGTTTCATCACGATGTTTTCCCTCACCGTCGAGCTAGTGGTATAATTACGTACATAGATTTGAAAAATCCAGAGGTACGTGCCCGGGTTCGAACCCGCACTCCTCGGTTAAGAGGCGCGTGTCCTTACCATTGAGCTACCATCGCTCAATGGATACCAGGTGTATTGTACATACAAATAACAGATATAGTTAGTAAGTAACACATAATACAGTGCTGTTTTTTTGTATGGTTAAATAATATGTTCTCAATAGAAAAGGTTCTCTCTGCCTACCCTGGTAGGGTAGTGGCGTGAAGTTAGTTAGTTAGTTAATATGTTCAGGCAGCGTATTGATTGACGTAGTGTGTTGACTGCCTCGTTAGTCTAGTGGTAGCATGTGTCGCTTAAGTACCAAGGGGTCCCGGGTTCAAATTCCGGGTCTGGCCAAAAATTAGTGGCTGGATATTTCAATATTGAAATTACCCAGTGACAGCCCGGAGTCAGGAAGGTTGGCGGTTTAATCACCGCCGTGCCTCGGAAAGCACGATAAGCCGTTGTTCCTGCGCCTGAACTCTCTCCGGTCATGTCGAATTGCCGTCTCACCGGACTATGAGAGTAAAGGAACAGAGAGTGCACTTATGTTTGCGCACACACTTGTGCACTATAACATCTCCTGCGCAGTTGGCTAATCCTGTTGAGATTGGCCGCCGTGACCGATATCGGTTAGGAGGACATTATTATTTGTGTTGATTTCCGCATTCATTTTTGTAACGGCATTCGTTGCGTTACCACGAGCCGAGGTGGACGTCTGTACCACATTATTGGTGATAAGTGTGTTTGTGAGATAGTGCTACGTTTAATTTAAATCTCTCTAACCTTCTGAGGCTACCTTTTAATTAATAAACTGACACACCAATGCCCTAGTTCCAAAGTAAGCACGTTTTGCTTGTGCGATAGATATTATTTAACGCATAGACATACTCAAATACTAATTCCCATCTTCATCATCTTCATCACACAAATCTCAATTCATCACACGCTTGGTTTCGTGGCCAAGGTATCTGACCCCTCAACCAACGGGCACACTTATGAAAACACGCTATGTGATTTTTATTTAGTCTTGGGAACAATTTTATTATATTTTTAATATTAATGTACGTGTTCCAGTCCCATGTTGGTCTGGGACTTAAAAATAATGCGCCAACTGTGTTCTTTGTCTAGCACATCCTAAAACGCGACTAATGGTATTTCGGATTTTGGGTGTGTGATTGTATAGTTGATGAGCTAGCTACTTGTCACTACATTTTCATAATTTTCCAACTAAACCTTAAATTTAAATTTTTTTGCTGAATGTGATTAAGGGCTCTAGTTGCCCCTTTGACTCTGCCTACCCCTGCGGGCATTACGGCCCTGATGATAAGTGTGTGTTCCAGCTAGTCGCAAGATGTCGTGCGCGTGGGCAGCGGTGCTCGCGCTGGCGGGGTGCGCGCTGGCGGCGCACGGGAAGGATCGCGTGCGCGCGCACTGTGCGCCTGAGGCGGGGGAGCGCTGCCGGCTGGTGGACTCCGACTACATGGCTGATACGTTCCTCGTTAACGGTATGGCCTCGCGGTCTTCACGCTTGTGTATAGATATAAACGTGACGATTTATAAGTCCATAAAACCACCCTGAACTCAAACAACTCCGAAAACCTTCAGGGACAACTAGTGATGCCGAACTATCGATAGTTTCGCTATCGATAGTTTACCTCGAAAATCAGTTAGTATCGATAAATACTATCGATAGTATCGATAGCCCAAATTGGGGGAATAGTATTGATGACTTGCAATGCTATCGATAGTATCGGTAGTATTGCTTTCATGCAATAGTATTACCTGGATCTAAGCTATCGATACTATTGATATGACGTCAACTATCGATAGACTATCGATAGTCGACTATCGATCGGCATCACTAGAGGCAACGCGTCTACAAAGTTCATTGCATTGCCTTTGCAAAACATCATCAGATATTTTTTATAACAAGGTTGTTTAACAAAGCATGTCGTAGTGTTGATATTAAATCAGCACCCTTGCGTAAGGCCAAGGCAGTCATCGAGTCGTGTTTGATGGACATCGGCTACACGGAGACAGAGGAACCATTTTGTTGACCCTTCATTACACACATGCCCACGCGCATTCGCGCGCGTGTTTACTCACATACACAAACACACACAAATACATTACTTCATATTTTCCTTAACATTATTTTATTATTTTTATGTTCTTTAAGATGTACACTGTGATTTGCCGTAGCCTAGTGGCGACAGTAGGCAATATCCTCATAATATTGGTTGCTGCGATACAAGCGATTTTGCTTAGTTTTAAGAATTAAATGAACCTATATTTTAAATAAATTATTTTTTTTTTTTTTTTAAGCGAATTTTAAAATACACAGAGTTGTTTCCTTCACTGCAGGTAACGAACACAAGATCAGCTATATGAAAGATCGATCTGATCCGACATTACTGCTGAAGTACAGGATGTCGTGCGCAGCGGGGACGCTGGAGGACGTGGCGTGGCCGCGCTTCCCGCAACTGCAGCGCTGCTACCACGTCGAGCTCACCGGCTGCAGCGCTGCAAACGTGTCGGCGGCGCTGCGCGTCTTGCACGTGGCGCCGGCGCATAAGCTGGAGCTGCGTGCCGTGCCGCCTGCGCCCCCTCTCCCCCGCACTGCGCTCACCGGCCTGCCGGAGACACTCGAACATCTCATTATCGCTGCGAACGGTGGCGTGCTGGACACAGAACCTGACGCGCTGGCCATAGACTCCGTCAAGGTCCTGCAGTTGGAGAAAGTCCGCCCCGGCCGCCTGCCGCCGCAGCTAAACGCGATGAGTCTCAACGGCTCCGGCGTCACTGAAGTGCCGAAAGAGATGCTCAAGCTTGAAGATATTCAGGTAATGACTTCTTGCATTGCTAGTAATTCCTAGTACACATTTTGTATAGGACAGTACCCAGTTCGCCGATTCAGCTAGTATTAAGTACTTTGATAGCTTAGCGACCTCAAATGTGTCATATTCATCCAAAAATAGAATTGATTTAAGTGACTAAATTACTATTTAATTAAAACATTACCCTTTTCAGATTATAGAGAAAAATGTGAAAGCGATCTCAGGGTCTGCGCCAAACTTGTCAGAAATTAATCTGATCGCTCCAGCACTGGAGACCCTCTCTTTATCTAACCTGAGCGAGGTGTCAACAATAGAGGGCCTCGTCGGGAAGTGCCCTAAAGTGCACACATTGGAGCTGAACCGATATCGCCAACCGTTCTTCGATAGTTTTTTGCTGCGCCACGCTTGGCGCCTCAGCAAGTTCACCGCAACTGGAGGGAAGGTGACCGCCATATTGAACGGCTTTTTTGAAGAAGCAGAATACTTGGAGCACATCGACCTGAGTAATAACAAGATCGAGTATTTGGCGAGGTATGTATCTTCATCACTATGGGCTCCTTTACCGAGAGCATCACCTGTAATATACTGATACAGCTGCGAGCATTATAGTGCACAACTCAGTCATCTCTATCTCTATCATCACCTTCATCTCCATCTTCAACAACTTACTGCCTCGTTAATGCAGTGCTAGCATGCTCTCGGGTTCAAATCCCGGGTCAGGCCAAAAATTTGTGGCTAAGTATTTCAATATTGAAATTACTAAGTAACAGGCCGGAGTCAGAAAGTTGGCGGATTTTCCGCCGTGCCTCGGAAAGCACGTTAAGCTGTTGGTTCTGCACCTCACCTTTCTTCAGTCATGTCGAATTGCTGTCTCACCGGACTATGAGAGTGAAGGAATAGAAAGTACTACAATATAAAATCTCCTGCACAGTTGGCTAATCCTCGTTGAGATTGGCCGTCGTGACCGATATCGGTTAGGAGGAGCTACCAATTCACGCTATTTCCCTCTAGCGGGGTGCGCCGCGGTCCTTGTACACCCCACTCGGTTCTTTAACATTCATAATCCTTCTTCCACAGGGAGGTGTTTATAAAGCTCTTTCAGCTGGAGACTCTTCACCTGGAGAACAACCAGCTGAGGAGCGTAGAGGGCGTAGCGCCGCTGACCTGGCTCCAGGAGCTGCATCTGGCTGGCAACCCGCTGGGGGACCTCTGCCCTTCCGGTAATTGCTGTTTATATACTAATTAATATGAATCATTCTTGAAGCAGTTTTCGGCGGTTTCTTAAACCATACATACATACATAACATCACACCCGTAATCAAAGGGGTAAGCAGAGTGAAAGAGACAGCAAGCTCCTTTAACCACAATCGGCTAAATATTGAAGTGGCTAGCTCGTTGCCTAGACAATCACATTCATAAAATAATGTTTTAATCTTCTTTAATGGTTGCGCAGGCGACTCGGAGCTATCGTCTATGAAGTCGTTGCGCGTGCTGGATCTGTCGCGCACGGGCGCGGTGCGCGTGTGCCCCGATTGGCCGCGCCTGCGCGCGCTACAGGTGCTGGCGCTGTGCGACAACGCCGTGCGCGTGGTGCCGTGCGCCGCCGCGCGCGCCTCAGCGCGCACCGACCTGCGCATCGATTTCACCGGGAACCCGCTCGCGCCTGGCTGCGAGGAGCCTAAAGCCGCTTAAAGTCGTTGCTGGCACTTTCAAATACCATTACTATCATTTTGATAACTCTTCGGAATGAACGATCTGACTGGGAAATTAATTGAGATACTTTTTTAAAAGCTGTCAAAGAGCAATAACTTGATAGAATTTGTATAGGCTTGTCGATTTATGACGTCACTAGTTTGTATAGTCAACTGACTAATTTATCAAGTATAATTAAAAAAATTGTAGATTCAGTATAATTAAAAATTAATAAAGTCTTACAACATACTGCGATACTTTTTTTTAAGCAATATTCCATAATTAAATATAAATGGTGTCAACATCCCTATTTTGTGATGAATGAATGACACGAGTTGAGTAACGCTGCGACGCGCCATCACACCCAACTGATTGACATGTGTCAATGTGTTTAAATTTTATCCCCATTTATTGACAGGTGTCAATGTTAAGCTCGATGGCGCATGCGGTAGTGACCCTGCCCCATGTGCCAAGAGTTGTGGGTTCGATCCCCACCCAGAACACAGATTCGTGTGATGAATACTTGTGTTTGTTCTGTGTCTGGGTGTTAATATCCAATATTTAAGTATATATTTGTAATACCACTGTTGATTCTGATATCCGTAACACAAGGTGCTCAAGCTACTTACCTCGGAGCCAGTCAATGTATGTGATGTAGTCGGATATTTATTTATTATTATTTATTTAATGTGTTTAAGCTTTACCCCCATAGATTGACAGGTGTCAATGTGCTTAAGCTTTGCCCCCATAGATTGACAGGTGTCAATGTGCTTAAGCGTTGCTCCCCATAGATTGACAGGTGTCAATGTGCTTAAGCTTTGCCCCCCATAGATTGACAGGTGTCAATGTGCTTAAGCTTTGCCCCCCATAGATTGACAGGTGTCAATGTGCTTAAGCGTTGCCCCCCATAGATTGACAGGTGTCAATGTGCTTAAGCTTTGCCCCCCATAGATTGACACGTGTCAATGTGTTTAAGCTTTGCCCCCATAGATTGACAGGTGTCAATGTGTTTAAGCTTTGCCCCCATAGATTGACAGGTGTCAATGTGCTTAAGCTTTGACCCCCATAGATTGAGAGGTGTCAATGTGTTTAAGCTTTGCCCCCATAGATTGACAGGTGTCAATGTGCTTAAGCTTTGCCCCCCATAGATTGACACGTGTCAATGTGTTTAAACTTCGAATTAATGGTATTTTCTTGCTATTCTTGTGTCATGATATTTTTGTTCTGTTGTAGCGACATCGTGCTTTACTCTATTTAGATAAGGAATGTCGCTTCGTTTTAAATTTTAAGGAAAATATTGAAATTAGTAATATAATTGACTGGCCCGTTGGCCGAGTGGTCAGAGACCCTGGCCACGAAACCAAGGGTCGCGGGTTCGAATCCCGCTAGGGGCAAATGTTTCGTGTGATGAACATGGACATTTGTACTCGAGTCATGGATGTTTATAAACGTATTTAAGTATGTCTATCCGTTCACATAGTATCCATAGTACTAGGTGTGTAGGGGTCGGTCAGTCAATAAATTTAATTCCTTTTTTTGAAGAATTACATGCTGGTCCAAATTTTATAGCATCTTGCAAAGTTACAGAACATTCGATGCAAATTATACCCTTACGGTAATTTTGTAAAGTTAAATAACATCTTTGGGTTAGATGAATAACTGTGAAAAAGTAATGACAAGTGGCTAGCTCGTCGCCTACCCAAGGTGTGTACCCAAAACCTGACATACCTACCATTAGTCGCCTTTTACGACATGCTAGGCAAGAACCACAGTTGGCTTATTCTTTTTAAGTCCCAGACCAACATGGGACTGTGGACTGAGTTGGATGGAAAGCTGTGAAAAAGGAGTGACAAGGCTAGCTCGTCGCCTACTCAGACACATACCCAAAATCCCGTAAACCATTAGTCGCATCTTACTACATGCTAGGCAAGAAACACAGTTGGTACATTCTTTTTTTATGTCCCAGATCAACATGGCCCTAGTCCCAGACCAACATGGGACATTGAATTAACTGAGCAGAGTAAAAAGGGGTACTTTTTTTTTTTTTTTTTTTTTTTTTTTTTTCTGTGCTTATCTGCAATCGATAGTATACCATAAGCAGATATATTGCATGGATTTGTCAGGTCGAGTATATCCTCCAGCGAGGATATCCACTTAATTTTTTATAGCGGCATGTTCTATAAAATATCCTTCCTTTTGAGGCGTTTTTGGTAGCTACGCGTAGTTAGACGCGCTGCAAGTAAGTTTGGATGATTTTTCAATCGTTTTTTATATTTTCGTGCGGAAGCCTCTATTTCCTCCTTCACGGCGTTCATATAAACGGGATACTGATAAAAAAATGCAATTAGATCATCATAGTATATTATTAATACACGTATACTTCATACATTTCAAAAAAATACTCGAAGTTTAACGATAAATATATTCAGATATCGATTAGGGAATACACATTTTTTTTTTATATGACGTAGTATAAGTTAACATAGAACAACAACTCCTGGAGATGTATTTTTGTATATTTTTTATTTACTTAGTAGTAAAGGTTTAAAAGTGTTGGTTATAGAACAGAGAGATCTGATGCATTCTGTCTAGCGATAGTTGAACTATAAACATTATAATACAAATAATAATCGATATTCGATCGATTGACTGGCCCGTTGGTCCAGTGGTCAGAGACCCTGGCCACGAAACCAAGGGTCGCGGGTTCGAATCCCGCTAGGGGCAAACGTTTCGTGTGATGAACATGGACATTTGTACTCGAGTCATGGATGTTTATAAACGTATTTAAGTATGTCTATCCGTTCACCTAGTATCCATAGTACAAGCATCAGCTTAGTTTGGAACTAGGGAATTGTTGTGTCAGTCTGGAGAATTTATTTGTTATTTATTTATTAATATTGAAAACCATCGGTGAATAGCAATACTATCGATAGTATCAATATCATCGGTAGTTCATTAGTTGGCAGCGATCGAAACTATCGATAGTATTGCACTAATAGAGATATCGACACTATCGATTGTCCTATCGATTTTTCGGCAACACTAGTTCTGTCACTTTGACATACTCAGCACGATATAACATACATCAAAAAAATACATTTTGTTTAAATTTGTTTATATTTCGTAGGTATTGTTATCAATGTCGGCTCTACGGTCCCGTTAATGTTTTAATTTTTATAAAATTTCCGGTGAATGCGTTAAATAATAAAAATAACATGTAAATCAACTAATTCTCTACACTGATACTAATTCCCCAGTATCTAACTAAGCTTTAGTTTTTAGTAATTAGTTTGTGCTAGGTGAACGGATAGACGTACTTAAATACGTTTATAAACATCCATGACTTCAGTATTGTCCATGTTCATTACTCGAAACATTTGCCCCAAGCAGGAATTGAACCCATGACCTTTGGTCTTAAGGTCAGGGCCTCTGACCACTCGACTAACGGGCCTGGCGACGACTAAAATGTTTATCATGCATATTCCCAATTCATCCCTCGAGGTTGTCGTTATCTTTATCCCCGTCACCTAATCTCTAGCCAGCATTAAGGGTGCGTAGGAAATCCCAGGGCATCGTGACACCCCAGGCTCTGGATGTACTCAAGGCTGCAGAACCCTGGACCTTCCCTGTTCGGCACTTTCAAGTTGACGTAGTACCTCTTCGCCACCTGACGGAACCACGTCACGTCACAAGTGCATTCCGGCTCTGAGCTTAGCACCATCGTCAGCCCCTGAAAGAATCGAAATTTAAAACGAAATTTAATCAGTATTTAATTCAATTTCATTTCATTTTCAATTTAATTAAGTCCGATTTAATTTATTGAAATTTAATTTGGATATTGCAATACCCTGCCACAAATTTTTGGCCCGATCCGGGATTTGAACCCGGGACCCTTGGTCCTTAGGCGGCGCATGCTACCACTAGACCAACGAGGCAGTCATAGTAATAGTTAAATATATTGATTGTGACGGTAAGCTAGTCACAACTTTTTAACAGTTTTCCATCCAACGCACCATCATTCTATTTTTGGCTCAATATGGTTTTTCGGAGCTCAATCACTTTCAGACTTTGCCTACGCCTGCAGATATTATGAGTGAAACGGTATGGTATCTATATTTTTTCACAATTTTTCATTAATCCCAACCCATTTTTTTTATGGCGAAATGTGGTTTAAGGATCTTAATTACTTCTTCAATTCTGCCTCCACCGTTGGGGGTTGTAGGAATAATGGTGAGCACGCATGAGGTTTTAGGGGCTCTTTTCTGTTCGAGAGCTTTATCAACCTCTTCGGGAATGTGGGTGTAATGTATATATATTAAAGGGGTAAATAGGAAGATCAACTCATAAACAGACCTGCGTATTAACCAGCTCCGACATGCTCGTGTAATCGCTCTGCTTGCAGTAGATGTGCGCGACTGTGTTGTTAGTGAGGTCAATGCGCGCGCACGAAGAATTGCGCGTCACACGCAGATCTGCGCACGAGAGACTGGTGATGTTGTTGTTGCGCAGGTCCAGGTCGGCCAGCGCGCGCATGTCGCGCAGCCAGTCGCCGCAGAGGTGGGACAGCGACACGCGCGCTAACCGCAGCGCCCGCAGCTGCCGCAGCGGAGACAGTGGTGACGGATCCCCTGAATCATCATCAGAGTCATGCCCGTGCTTAGTCTAGGTCTGCTTTGTCCGCGGTCCAGGATAAATCCTGGATCGCGGACAAAGTAATTTAAGTTTGCAAGTAATTTAAAGCGGCTGCCAATCTGACCTTGGCAGATGGTCACACAAACTGGATCACTGGATATACTCATAATTGAAACGATTTTTTCCTCACAGTCGAGCTAGGGATGTGTAAATTAGTCAATTATCACTACTTTTTCATAATTTTCCATATAAGCTCATCCTCCTAGCGTCATATCTCGTTCTTAGATGGGGTCGGCTTAGACCATGATCCAGGATTTAGCGAGTCTGGTAATTAATAAATAAATAAATTCTCCAGACTGACACACCAATTCCCTAGTCCCAAACTAAGCTTATGCTTGTGCTATGGAGAAATAATTGAAGCGACGAGAATTACATTAAAGCGACTGTCTATCTGACCTTCGTAACCCTAGAATAGGGGAAGCAGACAATTTTTGGATCATATCCAAAGTTGTTTGAATTTGCAGGTTCCATCACGATGTTTTCCCTCACCGTCGAGCTAGTGGTATAAATACGTACATAGATTTGAAAAATCTAGAGGTACGTGCCCGGGTTTGAACACGCACTCCTCGGTTTGACCTACTACCGCTCAACTTTCCATATAATGTAAGTCAATTTAATTTCTATAAATAAATGAAAATAAATAAATTAATAATGCCCGAAGAGGTAGGCAGAGTCAAAGGGTTAGAAGGCCCTTTTAACCTCATTCAGATAAAAACTAAACAGGCCTGGGTTACATATAAAATGGTGACAAATTAGTGACAAGTAGCTAGCTCATCGCGTACACAATCACATACCCTAAACCATTAGTCGCTTTTTACAACATGCTAGGCAAGAAACACAGTTGGCACTTTCTTTTTAAGTCCCCTACCAACATGGGACAAAATCTCTAACTGCAGTCAAAGAAGTTTATCACTCTTTAGACTCGGCCTACTGCTGTGTTTATGCTCTATATAAAAAAATAATAATATATTAATAACGTCCTCATAATGTTATATCGGGTTTTGGGTGTGTGATTGATTGGGCAACAGGTTAGCCGCTTGTCACTGCTTTTTCACAATTGTCTATTTAACCCAGCTCGAATTTAATTTTGTTTGAATGTGGTTGAAGGGGCATGCTGCCTCTTTGACTTTGCCTACCCCTTCAGGGATTATGGGCGTGATGTTACTTACGTATGTCCTCATAAACGACTACCTAGGTAGTAGGCGCAGTACCAACGGCCTACCTTACTTTCCGAGGCACGGGGGTGTTTAAACCGCCATCTTCCTGACCCCGGACTGTTATTGAGTAATTCCAATATTGAAGGATCATGAATGTTGAAGAGGCGGGGGAGGCGTGTAAGGATCGAACCATATGGCGTTCGGTTCTCTCTGCCTTCCCCGCTAGGGAAGTGGCGTGAAGTTTAGTTAGTTAGTTTACAATATTGAGAAACCAAGCCACAATTTTTGGCCTGACATGGTATTTGAATCTGGTCTTTAGACGGCGCCTGCGCCTGCGCCTAAATATAAACATCATCCTTAAAACATGTGCATGGGCCGCTATGCGCGTAAGAATCAATAGTCAATACCGAAGGTGCAGAGGTCCCCAAGCGGGTTCTCAGAGAGGTCCAGCACAGTCAGCTGGTAGAGTGTCGCCAGCGGGTTTATGGACAGGGCGGTCAGCTGGTTGTTCATCAGCAGCAGCGTGTCCAACTTCTTTAGCCCCGTGAAGAGCCCACTGCAGAAATATTACGAAAACTGAGAAGCTGAAGACATTTAGAACGGAGACGGAGACGGAGACGGAGACGGAGACGGAGACGGAGACGGAGACGGAGACGGAGACGGAGACGGAGACGGAGACGGAGACGGAGACGGAGACGGAGACGGAGACGGAGACGGAGACGGAGACGGAGACGGAGACGGAGACGGAGACGGAGAAACAATATTTTACTTACGATGGAAAGTCGGTAAGATTATTTTTGCTTAAATCAATGTGTTCCAATTTGTGGGAATAGCTGAAGAGATCCTTTGGCAGTACTTTCAGCGCGCAAGCGATCGCCTTGAACGTGCGCAGCTTCGCCGCGCCGCGCAGTAACCCCTCGTACAGGCGTCCGCGCATGCGCTCTAGCGCGAGTAAGCGCAATCCACCCACTTTCTGCGCGAAGCCCGGGTACAGCACCTGTCTCAAGTATTTGTATTGAGATTAAATCATACGATAAAGCATTAAATTGTCTGTGACAATATCTATAGGCAGTTATCTTTCGCGCCACCAAATTATAATTTCAGTGATACGTATAATTATCGAATCAATTCGATCAGCTAAATATTTTTTTTACCGATGTATTTTAATCATTCTAGGCTAAAAATATGTTAAACACACAATATCATGTTTTTCCTTTTTTATGCTTTTCCCTTTGGGTATGTGTCTGAGAAGGCGACTAGCTAGCCACTTTTCACTCTCTTTTCACAGCTTTTCATTCAACCCAACCCACTGTCCGATGTTGGTCTGGGACTTAAAAAGAATATGCCTTCTGTAGTTCTTGCAAAGCATGTCGTAAAAGGCGACTAATGGTATATCGAGTTTTGGATGTGTGATTGTGTAGGCGTCAGGTTAGCCGCTTGTCATTGCTTTTCACAATTTTCCATCTAACCCAGCCCGGCTTTATTTTTGGCTGAATATGGTTGAAGGGGCATGCTGCCCCTTTGACTCTGTCTACCCCTTCGGGGATTATGGGCGTGATGTTATGTATGTATGTACAGTACACAATATCATAAATATATTTGCAGACCGCTTGGTGTTAAAGTCTTGGATTTAAATGAGTGAACTGTATTTTCTGGTATAATAAATTGTTCTTGTGGGGATCCGGTCTTGCTTGCCCCGCAGGGCTACGCAACCGCAGCTTCTACGTCACTTGGCATTTGGTAAAATTCATTCCTACTTTATTTTATGTTGGCGTGATTAACAACAGCTTTCTAAAATAAAAAATATTTCGCAAAAGACTAACAGATGATTAATGGGGTTCTTTGTCCGCGGAACCCTAAAACGTACCTGTAGATCAGCGTCGTACAACGTCAGCGACTCCAGCGCCGGCGTCGTCAGCGACAGCTCGCGCATGCGCGGCGCCGATCCCGCGATAGTCAGCAGTTGGTCGTCTTCTATCTGAGCATTCACCACATATATAACATCACGACTGCAATCCCCGCGGGGGCAGGTATGCTAGGGGTAGGTACGGCTTGATGCCCCTTTGACTGTGCATGCGCACCTTTAATTAAACTTGGATAATATTTGACATTTTCCATTTAACCAGATATAAAAGGTTGGATTCATCGAATTTATTCATTGATAATTCACTTATTTATTAAAAATTGCACTTAGTCATTCATTAATTAATAAATAAATATCAGACTACATCACATACATTGATTTGATTCTGAAATAAGTAGCTTAAGCACTTGTGTTACAGATATCAGAATCAACAGTGGTATTACAAATATATATATATTGGATATTAACACTCAGACACAGAACAAACACAAGTATTCATTTCATATATTTGTCCTGGGTGGGGATCGAACCCACAACTCTTGACGCATGGGGCAGGGTCACTACCGAATGCGCCATCGAGCTTGTGAAATTCATTCATAATTAAGTTATTTTTTTCTTTATCTTTTTACATACCTCTAGTAGTTGCACCGCCAGCGCGTTCGTCGGCAGCTCCTCAGCACCGAAGTTCGTCAGCCTCAAAGAATCAAGGTGCGGCGGCAACACATCAACTCGCACTCGCACCAGGTGTAGGTCCCGCAATTCCGAGCTGTTGGCCAACGCGCCCGGCTGCAGCTCCAGCACGCCGTCCGCTTCGTCGGCGAACAGCTCGAGTGATGGCGGCGCGTCGCGTAGATCATCCGCCGTCACGTTCGCGCGTTGCGGTAGAAACAGCATGATCAGCTTTTTCGAGATAGTGACGTTGAGCCTCCGTAACGCTTCGACATACGACACGCCCTCTGACGTTGCGCAGTTGCTCAACATCATGTTTTCGCAGGGCATCAGTTGCGGATACCGCGGCCACGTCACGTCATCCAGCTTGATGTTCCAGCAGTTCAGTACGCATATGTCATCGTACCCGTCGTATGCGAAGTAGTACTTGACACCTGCATATACGATAACGAAAAGTCGTTAAAGTTTGGGTAAGTATGAACACGCCTTAAAATTTGATACTGTTCTAACAATTCCAATAGTTTTTATACTGAGATTATCATTGTCATTGGTGTCAAAAAGGAGACCAATTTTCAACTCAGGATTTAGGATAATTTTTATCAATCTTATAGTACCCTACTGATGGGCAAAGGTCTCCACCATTTTTCAATATCTGTCTGTCCTGGACTACCTCCTTCCAAATTATATGTCGCTCAATCAACTCTTTGTGCCTTCGAATTGATGTAATTTATTTATAGCTGATCCGGTGCACTTCGTCACGACAAGTTCTCAGATTTTCAATACCAATTTTTTTTTATTTACCGCCCTTCATTTGACAATAAAAAACACAACTGAAAAAGAATTAGCGAAATCGGTAAAGCCGTTCTCGAGTTATAACTTTGAGGTGGACCACCCTTAACATTTAGGGGATGAAAAATAGATGTTGGCCGATTCTCAGACCTACCCGATAAGCAAAATTGGTTCAGCCGTTTCGGAGGACTTTGTGAACAAACGCGACACGAGAATTTTATATATTAGAGATATTGTTCCATGTTGCTTGGGACTTAAAAATAACGTGCCAACCGTGTTGCTAGCATGTCTTAACAGGCGACTAATGGTATATCGGGTTTTGGATGTGTGATTGTGTAGGTGGCGAGCTAGCCACTTTTCACTTCTTCACAATTTCCCATCTAACCCAGCCCAGTTTTATTTTTTGACTCTGCCTACTCCTTCGGCGATGTTATGTATGTATAATTGTATGAGATATAATACAAAAACACACCATCTATTAAATACTCCTGTGGATTCTCAGTCTCCTGGCAACGCTCCCCCGCTTCGGGCGTGCAGCGCGCGCACCATGGACACATCTCCTAGGGTTGCCAACTTTTATTAAAATAAATACAGTATATCTGATTTTAAAACAGGTAATATAAATAAATAAATTCTCCAGACTGACACACCAATTCCCTAGTTCCAAACTAAGCTTATGCTTGTGCTATGGATACTAGGTGAACGGATAGTCATACTTAAATAAGTTTATAAACATCCATGACTCGAGTACAAATGTCCATGTTCATCACACGAAACATTTGCCCCTAGCGGGATTCGAACCCGCGACCCTTGGTTTCGTGGCCAGGGTCTCTAACCACTCGACCAACAGGCCAGTCAAATATAAAGAGCACGGACTTACAAAGAAGGGTATCATTTATTTTTAAAATGGTATTATTTTGTTATTTTGCAGCACATAAAGATTCATGGTTGCATTATATGACATGAATGGCACTACTAAACATTGTGTAAAAAGAGTATTTTAGCGTACTCTATTAGTTGTAGATTATAGAGTACGCCTACGTGATATACAGTACAATACTCTATTTTAGAGGAAGGTTGGCAACCCTACCTCCTCCCCGCGCGCCGCCAGCGCACACGCCGCCAGCGCAAGCGCCACCGCCCACAAGCGGTCTCGAGACCATTTTCCCATGATTGTTGACCCCCAAAACTTCATAAGATGTGTTTCTAAATATCTTTGACGTTGCATAAACAAATTGAAGTCAGACGTAATGGCAGTCTGCAATCTTCAGTTCTGGATAGTCTGAAAAATTTAAATGATTGAATACAATATCTTAATGCTATCATAATATATAGCAATTATATACAGCTTCTTCATGTTCTAAGTAGCCATATATAACCATAAAAATAGCTACTTTTATTTTAAGAAACCACAAATACAAGAAAGATTAAATGGCGAAAACATGGTTCCCTGGGGAACACCTATTCCCTGGGGAATAGGTGTTCCCCAGGGAACCATGTTTGCATTGAACAGCCTATGTGTTTCTAACATAAAAAATATTCAGGAGCATAATAAGCAAATGAGCGTTAGATATTTACCTTGCGTTCCCTTTATACACGCGAAAGTTACGATCAGGTATATAATAAAGTACACTTTACAACAAAATATTATTAGAGAGAGTCAGTCAAAAGCTTTATCCAATTCCAAAAAGACACTTTATTAATACAGCTTGAACCAAAATTTGCTAGATTATTTGAAAAAGTATTTGATTTATTACTATTATATTTAACCTTTACAAACTTGCAAGTGACAAACACACAGCGACGAAGATAATAATTTGACTAATAAGTCAAGTGAATTGACATACATTTTGATCTGGGTCCATAATGAATATTGGATTGGACGCTTCGCTTACCTGTTTATACTAAACGTTATGTTGACAGTCTTACAATATTCTATCAATACCGCGAATGTGCAATATTCTTATATGAAATTCTGTAACAATTTATGCAGACGTTGCACTTTTGAAAAACGCGCAACACATCTTCTAAATATTGATATGATTTCTAGTTTCACAGTTTGATTTCTAAAACCAATGGGGAAATCTATTATAGCCGCTGTGTGACATGAAAATGTCTAGAAAAACAAAAAAAAAGTAATCATTTGCTTCGGACGAAAATACCAGATACACTGTAATGTCAGACACACTAAATGTAAAAGACGTCTTGATATTTGTCGCTACACTAACCGCTACGATCACGTGGTTGACTTATTTTAAAAATAATATCTCGTTCCATAATTTATTATAATTTTCCAATTTTATACGTACTGTAAGCATGTAAAACAAAAAACGTGATTTTAAATTAAATTAAAGCCATGAAATTAGTTTAACTGTTAGCTAAATCTGTGAATATTATTATTTTTCTAAGATAAAACAAATACACGTTTGTATTTAAATAGGTATTTCTATATGCTAAGATATGTTGATGAAAGTTTATATTTGTGATGAATTCTAACTAATGCCGTTCATTCGTTACGGATCAATGACTCTGCAGTACCCGCATACTAAATTCTAAGAAGCATCATTATTCCAAATGAAGTAATGTTACGAAATATTTATGGACACTTTGCTCTACTGGAAAGACTGCCAAGACCTATATTTCAGGTGTGGGAAGGACTGCGGACTGCGTTACTGCAGCACACTACGTTGTATGCGCCGATGCAGGTAAACCAGCAAAGCACATCATGGGGGGCAGAGAGTGTAAACCTTCCCCCAAAAGAGGGAAGTTGATCCTGCCCGTGGCACCAGTCAGTCGGAGGAAGTTAATATGTCCACGCAATCAACGGAAAAACCCATGGCATCTTCTTACAGACGAACTTTAACCTCTCTCTCTCTTCTCTTCCTGCAGTCCATGGCGAAGTGGACAATAGTCGTCGCCATTGTTGCAGAGCCGTACTTCGTTCCGCTCCTACCTCACTGGGCAGGAGATCTGGACGAATGTGGGGCAATTGTTGTTAAATTGAGCGCTGGCGGTTTGTATCTCAATGTCAAAGAGAGAGGCTCTGGTTTTTTGTCGTTGCTTGGGCGGGATATGCCATCATCGGGACGAGCTTATCGTCGCTCCTCCAAGCCGACTTGACTCTCCGCGCCTACGTGGGCTTCAATTACGCTCTAGGGGTAGGGCGGACAACGTGCTACGTGGAGTCGGTTTTGCAGCGATTCGTTTCTGTCACTATTGTAGCACAAAATTAAAACTACGCTTTATCGCAAACCTTTTTATGTCATAACATTATTATCAACATCATTTTCATCAGCGAATGGCAAAAAATTCATAAGAAATAGAACGCTATATGAAATTTTTACAAATGAAAATCTACCATCATCGTAGTATGCCAAGTGAAATTATATCGAGTAATCGTCGCACTAAATAAATGTTATGCTAAATGAAATTATGCATTATTTAATATTGCTTATTTTTGTTTTTCAAATAGCCTTATGACACCACTATATTCAGCTGTATTTGTCACTGTTCCATCGCATTTAATAGCCAGGTGGTCAACAGTATTTATATTTTTGGCGGAAAGAAGAATTGATATCACAATGTTCTTAGCAGTTCCTTGTGATGGCGTCACATACCCTACATAATGGACTCCAGTTCTTTAATTACAGAAACGTGTTCTTCAAGAACTACGCTTGTACTTTTTGGTTCCCTTTTTGACTATCTTCAGGGGTTTATCTTTACGCCCATCAAAATATAAGGCAGGCAAGTATAAAGGTGCTTGATTCTTCATAAGCGCGTCACGTGTTTTCCTTCTCTCTCTTCGCAGTTTTGATTTATTTATAACGATATCGGACGAAAGTTCGTGTAAAACTGCAGAAGCAATCGCAGCCACAGCTCTGTCGGACACTCCATAACGGTCACATATTCGCAACAACACCGGTAAACTTTTCACCCATTTTTTATTTTCCATAGTTCCTGTGGTAGACGGTAAGAGATCTCCTAAATTTTTATAGATTTTCCGGAAATGAAACATTTGTATCAGAATCACTATTTGTTGATAGCATTAATTCTTGATCTGGCATTTTTGATGGGTCATTATCGCTCTTTAGATAGATATTTATTGAAGCTTGCTTTCGGACAAACTTTTTTGTAAACTTTTTGTTGATTCTCATTTTTCTATCACCTCTTTGAACAAACGAACAAATATAACAAACAAACTTTCACTTTGCTGTAAGAACTCAGTTTTTTCCTAAGTTGACTACCTTTTCAAAGATTTGATAATATTTTTGCTAATAATAAGCTTTGTCCCATGTTGGTCTGGGACTTGGCCCATGTTGATCTGGGACAAAAAAAAAGAATGTTCCAACTGTGGTTCTTGCCTAGCATGTAGTAAAAGGCGACTAACGGTTTACGGGCTTTTGGGTATGTGTCTAAGTAGGTGACGAGCTAGCCACTTGTCACTCCTTTTTCACAGCTTTCCATCCGACCCAGCCCACTGTCCCATGTTGGTCTGGGACTTAAACATAATGTGCCAACTGTGGTTCTTGCCTAGCATATCGTAAAAGGCGACTAATGGTATATCGGGTTTTGGGTGTGTGATTGTGTAGGCGACAGGTTAGCCGCTTGTCACTGCTTTTTCACAATTTTCCATCTAACCCAGCCTGGCTCTATTCTTGGCTGAATGTGGTTGAAGGGGCTTGCTGCCCCTTTGACTCTGCCTACCCCTTCGGGGATTATGGGCGTGATGTTATGTATGTATGTATGTAATAAGCTTTTAGGAGCTGAATGACTCTGTATGCGAAACTACAGTGATTGATGCCTTTTGCTATACTCCTACAACTTTCTGGGTTACAATTTCTGCAATTTTGAAAACACGGGCTCTTTGTTACTGCTATTTTTAATGTTCACCTGCAGTATTATATAGTTCTATTCCACTCGTAACATTTCATGACTTCCTGGTATGTTAGTAACACATTTTCTTTTATATCTTCTATAGTTCCAAATGTAGGGCACTTGTTTGACTGTCTATTATGTTTAACAAGATAGAAAAAAAAAAAAATCCAAGTTCTAAAACATAAATTACACAATTTCACAAGATTTCAAAAGAAACTAGCCACATTGAAACATGAATTCTCTGAATGTACTTCGAAGAATCTTCTGTTAATAAACAACACAGTTTATACAACAAAAGTAACGTATGTTTCAATGGATACTTATTAAAACATCAAACTATACCCAACATCAAACCTGTAACTTAAGGTATAAAAATGGGTACTTGAACTTTTTTCAATGCATTGCGCGGGCTGTTCCACTTGTAATAATTCAATAATAATTTAAAGGGTTTATAACGCTACCTAACTTCAAAACATATTTTCGTAATTTGAAATCGATTACTTAAAAAAAAATATTTTTCACTTACCCTAAAAACAAACGTTCTGCTAATATTTCAGATTTCTCAACCAAGCCAAAGAACTATAAATATATTATTTTTCTAAACAAAACACATATGATGCATGTGTTTCAATATTTTTTCTGTATGCTAAATAAAAGTATATATTTGTGACGAATTCGAATTAATTTCGTTCATTCGTTTCAGCTCAATGACACGCAGTGTCTAATACCGTATTCTAACAAACACCATCATTCCACATGAGGTAACATCCTACTTCTTAATAATATTATAAACGCGAAAATTTGTATGGATGGATGTGTGGATGTTTGTTACTCTTTCACGCAAAAACTACTAAATAGATTTTTATTAAACATTATTATATAGTTCTGTATGAACCGAATAACAAACGCTACGTTTTATCGATGTACCACGAGAGCGAATAAGTTGAAATTAAATAAAATGAATTTTATTCTCCGTATTTAATTTTAAATTATTAGAGTTGCCTGTGTCAATATCATATTTACCTCATCGTTATGTGTAGTCACATCTTTACTTTTAATCACAAGAGTTGTATTATCTGCAAATAAAATACACTCCTGCGACATATGTTTTGGCAAGTCATTTATGTAGAGCAAGAAAAGCAACGGTTCCAGGATACTACCTTGTGGTACACCAAAATTATTATTAACGTAAGAAGATCTACATGCTAAAACGGTTAATTTAGTGCAATAACTTTTTAAGTAGACACATTGTATTCTGTCACTTAAATATGATTTTATCAATTCAAATGCTGGCCCTCGTATGCCATACTTTGACAATTTTGTGAGTAGACTGGTGACATACGAAATCAAAAGTTTTACTCGTTTCTTTTAATTATCTCATTTGCACACAAAATAATAAATTCATAATAAACAACTGCATCAATTTGTAAATGTAACTTTGTTAAAATCCTGGAAACATTTATTTCCAAGTTGGAAAAAATCAAATAGACATAAAAAAATAGAAGTAGACTTATCTTTATTCACGTAGGCCGTACAAAAATATGTACGTATAAATAGTCATGTTACAATTAAGTGATTCTACTTCCAGTTTCGGAACGTTGATTATACCGAGAAGAACCAGCAAGAAACTCTGTGGAAACTTTTTTAAATCGCCATGTTTACAATTACAATTCCACTAAACGAATGGCCTCGAGGATGCACACGCCGGTGGGCGGCGGCGCTTGTGCTCGTGGCGAGCACATTTTCAGTATGCGGGGAGGAGGTAATGCGCGCGCGCTGTCTGCCTCTGGTGGGCAACCGCTGCCAGAATGTCGAAGTCCAGAAGTTTATGATAGACGGTATGTTATCAAATCAGCAGCTTTCAAGTCGTTATTAAAAATCGATTGCCCATGTTGACTGGCTCGATGGCGGAATTGGAGCAATACTTTTTTTTTATTTGGCTCTGCTCAGGGAAACAGAGGGTGGTGTGTCGGACTCGAACCGACTAAAACCTCAATATGGCGCGTTTGCGGAGGAGCCGGTATCCCAACTACGAGTACCAATGCCGCACGGCGCGCACCTCGTGCGGCGTTGGTCGATGTTGTGCACCCCACGGTCAATAGGCGTCCGATGCACATCACAGAGCACACATCTAACGCAGCCCAGTTTTATTTTTATAACAGGCGTGATATTGTGTATATAAATATAACAAGATATTGCCATTTTATTGTTTAATCGTAACGCATAGGGCAAGCGCACTACATCGAATACCAGAGGGATGGCGGAATGTGTTCAATAAAATGCGGCCACACCCCGCTGGACGACGTGGCCTGGCCGCGCTTTCCGCGACTTGTTAACTGCAGCATTTTCGTGCTTACCCACTGCGCGCCGCCCGCGCACGCCTCGTACATGGACGCGCTGCTCGCGCTCAACATGACCGCGTCCAGATCGCTCCTGCTACTGTTTATGCCTGCTGACGCGCGCGTGACGGCGCTCTCGCTGCGCGACGCGCCGCCGGACCTGAAGATAAGCACAAGCGCAGCTGACGGTGTACTGGAGCTGCAGCCGGGCGCGCTGGCAAATACCGGCTTGCAGGAGCTGAACCTTGAGCGCGTGCACACTGACGAGCTCCCACCGAACCTTAACTTCCTGAGAATGACAAACTTTAGCAGTGAGACGCTGCCGCAAAGCGCACTGGATGTGCAAAAACTAATGGTAATCTCAAGCAATGCATTGCAACCGCGGTATCTTTATAACATAACCACATAACAATATATACATCTGTCCCATGTTGGTATGGGACTTGGCCCATGTTGATCAGGGACAAAAAAAAAGAATGTGCCAGCTGTGGTTCTTGCCTAGCATGTCGTAAAAGGTGACTAATAGTTTATCGAGTCATGGGTGTGTGATTGTGTAGGCGACAGGTTAGCCGCTTGTCACTGCTTTTTTACAATTTTCCATCTGACCCAGCCCGAATTTATTTTTGGCTGAATGTGGTTGAAGAGGCATCCTGCCCCTTTGACTCTGCCTACCCCTTCGGGGATTACGGGCATGATGATATGTTGTATGTATGTATGTATGAACATAACAATAAAAACACAAAACCTTGAAAAAGGCGAAAAAAAGTCTTTGAATTTAAAGACCTGAGGAAAGCGTTGGACAGCCTCTATCACAAATCTTTAGAAACAGCTAGGAAAGATATTAGAAGTAGGTATGTCATTATCATAAAAAAAAAAACAAATGAAATTAGAAAGTTTTGCAAGTGAGCCTGTTGACAAATCATTTGGCGTACCGCAAGGCGATTGTTTGGGCTCTAAACTCTTCTCCACATATGAGTATGTCCTTAGTAACTAACGCTAATTGCTGATTAATCGTCTTACTTATGCGATACAATATTAACGATAGAATCACCGAAATATTGAGTATATAATTCGAATTCGGCAATTTATAATTGATTGTATTGTATAAATCAATTATTAATTTTACATTTTTGTAATAATATTTCACTTTGACTGTGCGAAGATAGAAGACCATAAGCTGCTGACCGTCTTAGGGTCGATTCCACGCCTGCGGGAGCTGACGCTGACAGCGCCGGCGCTAGAATCACTAACGCTATTCGATGGCAAGATGAATATTCTGAGCCCGGGTTTCGCGCAGCGGGTGGGCCGGCTGCACACGCTGTCGTTGTCGGCGATGGAAGGACCGCTGCCCGACGGCTTCCTGCGCGGCGCAACGCAGCTGTTCACGTTCATGGCAGTCGCTTGCGAGCTGACCGTGCTGCCGTCAGATCTCTTTAACTATTCTCCCAAATTAGAATCAATTGATTTAAGCAGAAATGCTCTTAATTCATTACCGCCGTAAGTAAGATTTGTTTGGAATCGCGCATTCGTTTTCATCCTTTATCGTTTCTGACTCCGTCTCATATACATATAAATTCATACATCTATTTGTCACTTCACACAGCGGGCTGTTCTCGAAGATAAAGCAGTTAGAAAGGCTGTTTCTGACGAACAACCTTCTGTTTGCTGCGTCTTTGCATGCGCTGGCGCCGCTCACTGGGCTGCAGGAGCTGAGCCTCTCCGGCAACCCACTCGCGGACCTTTGCGTCCCTGGTAAGGAATCCAATCATTCTAGCTGTTATTTAGGGGCCTTATTCTCCGGGGCCACAGAAAAGCACATTCAACCATTGTATCTATGTAATTTTTCGAGTATTAAATAAAGCAAAAAATATGTATGAAATATTTTTTTACGATCTAACTTACGAACTATAATTTTTTTTTGAGTAAACTAGCCCATTTGCAGGCGGGCGGTCACCCCTCTTCCCGCTGCAGCAACTACGGGCGCTGTACCTCACATCTACCGACGTGACTCGTCTATGCGCGGACTGGCTGAGTGACATGCGCGCGCTGGCCGACCTGGACCTGCGCGACAACTTTTTGAAGGTCCTCCCGTGTGACCTGCGCGTGGTGCGCGCCGCGTCCGTCAGCGACGCGCGCATTGACCTTAGGGGCAATGACATCACGCGAGCGCATTGCAAGAGAAGGGACTACAAGAAGGCGGTCTCCAATCCAGTGGACACGCAGGTCTGCTTTTCAGATTCGTTGCGCGAACTTAATTTAATTCAACATGGATATAATAATGATATAAAATATATTCTCCAGTCGCCAATCCCTTAGTTAACAGATCAACCGCGCCGCGGTCCTCGGTTTGTCGTACCAAGGGGCTTAGTAAGCTCTAGACTTGGGCAATCCAGGGCTGAAGCTAACGTTCACCCGGAGGACCTGCAGCTAATTCCAACAGTGGAGATACCGGCTCCTCCAGTACAGCGCAGAAGTAGGCACGTTGGGGTTTTAGACGGTTCGAGTCCGACACACAGCCCTCTGTTGTCGCGAGCAAAGGGTGACGGCTTGAGGGAGTTTCCCTTATTACAAGAAAAGTGTTCGACTTTATAGATCTTGATTTTTGTGTATTTGTATTTCTGTAAGTTTTTCTTTATTTTATGATAATTTTTGAGAGCGCTACTTTATCACGGTCTAGTCTGAAGACTGTCACTTGTTAATCTTTCAGAGGGTGATGTTGTTGCTGCAGTTACCACTTAAGTGCAACTGCGATAAGGCGTGGTTCGACCTAGTAGCGAGGGAGCGCCGCATCACTGTCGTGGCACCTGACGACTGTAGTGGGAACGTTCCCCAACATGGCTGCGAAGACGTGTCGAAGGTCTAGAGCAGAGATTCCCAATGTTTTGGTGAATGAGGACCACTTTGATTTCATCATTGTTATCAAGGACTACTTGGTCGAAAATGAACACTGGTTGGATACCACTGGTCCAGAGCAAGCATGCGGTACCCTTTGGTACTTCATTTATATAATGTGTTACATATCATAAACATCGATGATTTTATTAGAAAGTTTTATTATTGACCTCTTTTAATTTACTTGGGTACTTGAAAATGGATATCATTTGAACAAGAATAGACTAACAAACGAACCTTCACTTTAGCTCGGTCATCAGTCAGCCAATAGAGTCAAAATTAGTCCGATAAAGAAAAAATATTTTTTAAAACTTTAAAATATTTTTATTCTTTTGACGAGGTGAAATACATTACCTACCATCACCCTACCCAGGGGACAGGGTGGTATGTGGTCCCGGGTGGCCTTGAGTAGGGGGCCCCTGCTCCGGCCAAGATGGAAGTGGCCGCCTTACACGGCGGGCACCACTTGAATTTTGAATTTGAATTTGAATGGATCAGATACTATCGTGCCGCACCACCATCTTATGAAGTTATGAATGGGTATTCTTGCACAGCCCGCCATATAACATCCGGCGTGCCTCAAGGGACTCACTTGGGTCCTGCCCTGTTTATCGCATTTGTCATTAATATTCATTGAATGACACTATTACGTTAAAACAAAATTGCACTACTAAAGCCAGTTTCAGTAATAAATAGTTGTTGTCTGGGATTTAAAAATAATACACCACCTGTGTCCCTGCACGTCTTAAAAGGCGACTTATTATATATTTCTTTTTATTTATATGTCGGCGCAAATGATTTTATCGATGAGGCAAAGTTCGTGGGCCGTCCGCAAGGTGGCGGGGCAGTCGTTGCGCGCTAACTAAACGTCGAGTTGAGCAAGCGCACTGCGCTGGCAGTCTGAAACCGGCGCGCGCTCGGCGCAGATAAATCACTCGGACAGATCGTTTGCCTTCTTAATTAATTAGAAAATCTTGTAGCGGTGTAATTGTTGTTTTAGTTTAAAAGTAATTATTAAACGTTGATTAAGTTAGTGCCTGTTTAATTAATAACCTACCTCCAAACAATCAATAGGGATTACAGTTATCATGTCTGAGTCGCGGGAAAACACGGGGTTTTCTCCGACATATATAATAAATATCCCACAATATTACATTCATTGCTCTGACTCCGAGCTAAGTAGCTTAAGCACTTAAATTATGGATATTAGATTCAACAGTGGTATTACAAATATATACTTAAATATTAGATATCAACACCCAAACACGGAATAAACACAAGTATTCATCACAAGAACGTTGTTCTGGGTGGGGATCGAACCCACAACTCTTGGCTCATAGGGCTGGGTCACTACCAAATGCGCCATCGAACCATGTAGGCGATGACGTGGTCACAACTAACACTTTTCCTCCTGACCCAATTCAATCATCTAACTATTTTTGGCTCAAAGTTTAGCAACTAGATTATCCTATGGGTGGAGAGCGGTCCAACATTTTAGGGATGGCAGGCTTCATGGTAGGTATGTATGGAAAAGACAATCTGAATTTATTTTTTCATGTATTTTTTAATTATTGTATTAAAACCTGCCGCCGGTCAGCTAGTCGTCGCCTCTGATCTTCAGCAAGTCTTCGCAGCTCAGGCTGCGGATGTAGTCCACGTTGCAGTACTCGGGCCCGTACGGCGTCTCCATTACGAGATTGCGCTCCCCCAGCACTAGCTCTAGCCACTCCTTGCCACAGTTGCACTCCAGCACCGAGCTCAACACGATCGTTACCCCCTGGGAGATCAAAAATATAAAGGATCTGGCTGACCTAGGAAAGATAACAAATATTCGAAAGCACCAGACCAATTTCCACTATTCTTTCACCATTAGAAAAATCATCACTAAATAACAAAGGCTATATTTGTTACTAGAAAAAAAAGAATAAAAAAAATTGTTTTATTTCGTTCGAAGCCGGGATGAGCCGCTAGTGTATGATAAAATTCTTAATCGGTGAAGAGAAGAAGAACCCAGAAGCAGACCTGCGTATCGATGGGGTCCGATATGGCAGTCATGTAGTCGCCCCGCAGACAGAAGGCGCGCATGACCTTGTTGCCGGTGAGGTCGATGCGCGGCGCACTGACGCTGATGGAGCGCAGCACGCGCAGGTCCCTGCACACGAGTTGGTTAATGTTATTGTGGCGCAGGTCTAGCTCGGCCAGCGCGCGCATCTCGGTCAGCCAGTCGCGGCAGAAGTACGACAGGCCTGTATGCGCCAGATGCAGCGCCGTCAGCTGCTGCAGCTGCGACAGCGGCGACAGGTGACCTGCGAGGGGAATACAATTTAAAATCTTTTTCTACTCGAGACTGAAGGCTTAGGGCATAACCCAAGCGTCCTCTAACGCCTCGTATAGTAACGGCCGGTACATGCGAAACATGTTCCCCTAAAGCTAGTCTTTATTTATTTAGGTTTCAAAAAAGACATTTATGTATAAATAGATAATAATATTTTTACCGCTTCAGATAATATATTCTATAGAGAAGAAACGGACAAGAAACTCGAAACTTACGCTTTTAAATGCCAATTGAACAATTTTGAAAACTTAATCGATCTACCATTTCGTTCATCTTTCAAAGCCGTGACCTATACTAGTATTATAAAAAGGAAAAATTTGATTGTTTGGATTAAATAGGCTCCAAAACTACTGGACCGATTTTAATAATTCTTTCACCAATGGAAAGTTAGAAACTAATCGGGTGGAACTGCGGGGTGCTGCTAGTATTTCATTAAGATTACTTAAGTATTTACCAGAGCTGCAGAGGTCTCCGAGCGGGTTCCCGGAGAGGCCCAGCTCCTTCAGCCAGACGAGTGGCGACAGCACGACCATGGACGAAGGAGACAGTCGGTTGTTGGTGAGCAGCAGCGATTCCAACTGCTTCAGCCCAGTAAACAACCCACTGTTCAAATAATACGTGATTGAGTAATCTTAAATATACGAAGACGAAGGTGGATACTCAAAAAACTGTTTTACTTACAGCGGCAAAGAATACAGGCGGTTCCTGCTTAAATCAATGTGTTCTAGTTTGAGAGAGTAATGGAAGAGATCTGGCGGCAGTTCGGTAAACTCGCAGGCGATCGCTTTGAAGGTGCGCAGCTGCGTCGCGCCGCGCAGGAAGCCGGCAGGCACGCGCCCGGTCACCATCTCGAACGACAGCGCGTGCAGCCGGCCCAGCCGCTCCGCGAAGCCTGCACTCAGCACCTGCAGCTTGGCGTCGTATATCGTCAGCGACTCCAACGCCGGTGCATTCAGCGTCAGCTTCTTCAGGAGCGTTGCCGGCCCCGTGAGAGTTACCAGCTTTGGCTCTTCTATCTGCACAAAGTCAAAGTACAAATTATCTTTATATACGTATTCCTTATATATTATTTGTTTAAATTATCTATAATTATAAGCCAGCTTATTTTGGCTTGTCGGGTATTTATAAAATTATTTGCATATTTATTAGTAGAAGCGAAATCACGTCATTAAAATTAGTTTGTGGTTATCATAAAACTATGCTTCAGGGCTTGCTGTCCCTTTGACTCTGCCTTCCCTTTCAGGAATTATGGACGTGATGTTATGTATGTATGTAGATATGTATGTATGCTTCAGTTGTGTTGCATTTTTACCGTTAATCCTTTTACTGACAACGCAAGCATGGGCAGCACTTCTACACTGGTATTGGTCAGACTCAGCGTGTCGAGGAACGGTGGCAGCGCGTTGGCGCGCACGCGCACGAGGCTTAGTTTGCGCAGGAGTACGCTTTTGGCCAGCGCGCGCGGCTGCAGCTCCAGTACGCCGTCACCTTCAGCCGTGCTAATCTTTAGGTCCGGCGGCGCGTTGCGCAGCGAGAGTTCCGTCACGTGCGCGTCAACCGGCATATACATTAGCAGGAGCCCGTTAGACACGCTCATGTTGAGCGCGCGCAGCACTTCTATGTACGATGTGTTAGCGGGCGGCGCGCAGTGCGCGAGCGTCATTAAGCTGCAGTTAACGAGTCGCGGGAAGCGCGGCCACGCGACGTCGTCCAGCTTGGTGTGGATGCAGTTCATCGAGCACATCCCGCCCTCCTGATATTTCATAAAGTGTTCTTTCCCTACACATTACAATGAAACATTAAATCAATAACAGAATACCACATAACGGCTTCGATGCGGTTGATTCGAAAACGCACCGTCTATTATAAACTTCTCAACCTCGACAGTGTCCTGGCAGCGATCTGCCACCTCAGGTGCGCACCTCGCATGCGCCATGTCCTCCACTAATCCGCGCACCATCAGCGCGCACGCCGCCAGCGCGAGCGCCGCCGCCCACCGGCGCAAGCGTCCTCCTGACCATTCGTTGACCATTGTGGAATCTTCCAAACTTTGGAAGAAATGTTTTTAAGAGTTCACACAGCTGCATTCAGAAATTGAGATTTGGAGGGTATAAGCAAATATATTCCTTAGTGTGCAAATAACCAGACCGTCAAAAGAAAATGTTCAAATCTTTATATCTAAAAAAAAGATAAGCACTTTACTATACATATTTTTATTAATACTTTAATCTATAGCTACATCTATTTGAAGTAAATATAAAATTTATAGGAAATACCAAAATGGCGCAAGTATGCTTCCCTGCGAAACGCCTCTACTTCTAGTGTGCAAAATGTCTATTTGCCTTAACACGATTTGACTGTTCGATTCATACCTCCCGTGTGTATGCGCAGCACAGGATGCAGCCACGTACACAATATTTCGTTCACTTCCACAAAATAATGTCTTGAGAAACACAGTCAAAAGCTTTGTCGCAATCTGAAACGAAAAACTAAATCAAACTGTATGAAATTAAATCAAAGCCATAAAATTAGATTTATTATCATATTGGACAAGCTTCGTAAAATTTGTTTCATTAATAAACACTTACTAGAGAGCGGTGGTAGCTCAATGGTAAGGACACGCGCCTCTTAACCGAAGAGTGCTGGTTCAAACCCGGGCACGTACCTGTGGTTTTTTCTAATCTATGTAGGTATTTATACCACTAGCTCGACGGTGAGGGAAAACATCGTGATGAACTTGCGAAATCAAACAACTTTGGATTTGTAACCATGATCCAAAAATTATCTTGTTCCCCTATCTTAGGGTTACGAAGGTCAGATCGGCAGTCGCTTCAATGTAATCACCAGACTCGCTAAATCCTGGATCATGGTCTCAGCGGACCCCGCCTAAACACGGGACATAACGCTTTTTACTCCATATTCATAATTTAATTAGTTTGTGTTCGGCTCTCAGCCGCTCGTTGCGCACTTATCATCATTATAAAACATACATAACATCACGCCCATAATCCCCAAAGGGGCAGCATGCCCCTTCAATCACATTCAGCCAAAAATAAAGTCGGACTGGGTTGCATGGAAAGCTGTGAAAAAGGAGGGACAAGTGGCTAGCTCGTCGCCTACTCAGTCACATACCCAAGAGCCCTTAAGCCATTAGTTGCCTTTTACGACATGCTAGACAAGAACCACAGATGGCACATCCTTTTTTTTGTCACAGATCAACATGGGCCAAGTCCCAGACCAACATGGGACTAATCATTATATAATTTTAATCAGTAAGATCAAAACCAATATATTATCAATCGTAGCTATCAAATTCTTTCATTCCGTTCTTCTATCGTGTATCAACCTATCATCTAGCAACAGTGTGTACGAACCGCATAAATACTTACTCTGATGACTAAGCATCCCAAAATGGGTCTAAACCTCCGATACAAGACTTCACCTACACATTCATAAACACAATCAATTATATTTTTATATAAAGGATTTTATTAAGGGAGTTAACTTCTTATTTGCTTCTACCTACCCCTTTGGGGGTCGCAGACTTCGTGGTATCAATATAGGTATGTAAAATACTAACAAGCTATCGTCCGTTTTTGGTCTACGCTAATTTCAGTTACGTCAAAGAGCTAAGGATACGATGTTTATGGTAATATTAATTCTGCTAAGCTAGGTCAACGTATGTATTTTAAAATTCAGTTGGATTGCCTTGCTATTATGCACCGTAAGGTTGAGTATTTTTTAATGTATGCTACCTCATTTGTATGTCTAATATTATTTAATCAATTATTAACATAACAACCAATAACTGCTGGCTTTCAGATATTGCTCACTTGGACAAATTATTTCATAAAGTAGTGGCGGGTGAGTGTACTAAGTAAGACTGATTGAGTTTTGTTACTCAGAACATTCAAACAGAAAGAAAGTAAGATAAATGGAAGAAATTACTTTATTTGATACACACATTAAAAAAACAACTACAAAACAGCATTCTTATTTGTATTTTATTTACTAAGAAGACTAAAACTCCCGATTCAGAATACCCTATAAGAATCATCTCTTGAAATATATATTACAAATATTATTTATTTTATTTAAACATCACTATTCATATAATACGACAGGTATTTCATCTATACAGTGCATGTAACATTTTTAGTGCATCATCTTTGAATCTAAGACTTCACGCTCTGCCGCAATAAATAAATAAATTCTTCAGACTGACGCACCAATTCCCTAGTTCCAAACTAAGCTTATGATTGTGCTATGCATACTAGGTGAACGGATAGACATACTTAAATACGTTTATAACCATTGAACTATTATTACTAACCGACGCAGCGAACAAGTTTTTTGCGCCGTGCGTTGTTGCCGATCGGCAACAACTCGTTTAGTCACTCGCCTACGTTCACGCGTAAGCGCCATGAAATTCACGGCGTTTACGACTTTTTGGTCGCGAGAAAAATGTACTCTATGAGCGATCTAGCGGTGCGTGTTTTAATAGCTTAATTAGACAATTGTTAGTTTAAGCGCTGCAATTGCTGAAACACGCTCAGTCCATGCTTCGTGATAATGTTTTTGTGTGACAGCTTCTCTATATGTAGTAATAGCTCAATGTTTATAACGACATATACTACAATGCTGCTGTCTCCTTCATTTCTGCAGCTAGTGCTAGGAGTGCCTGAGGTAGTACTGCACGTCATCACACGCGGACGTGGTGAGGTACTCCTGGGCGCAGCGCTCGTGGTCCTCCCAGCCCGGCGCCCGCAGGACCACGCGGCGCTCCCTCGCCACCAGCCCCAGCCACACCTCCGAGCAGAAGCACTCCGGCATCGTACTCAGCGTCATTGTCACGACCTGGGAGAGTCACACCCGTATTGTATATTAGGGTTGTGATTGAGTGATAGTTTTAACCGCGAATGGGGTGGTGTCGAATAAATAAATAAATATCTGACTACATCACATACATTGATCTGACTCCGAGATAAGTAGCTTAAGCACTTGTGTTACGGATATCAGAACCAACAGTGATATTACAAATATATACTTAAATATTGGATATTAACACCCAGACACAGAACAAACACAAGTATTCATCATACGAATGTTTGTCCTGGGTGGGAATCGAACCCACAACTCTTACCATTGAGCTACCACCGCTTCTTCTTCCTTCTTTCTGACTCTGGACTATTACTGAGTAATTTCAATATTGAAATATACCCAGCCACACATTTTTGTCTCGATTGAACCCGGGACCTCTTGGTCCTAAGGCGCATGCTACCACTAGACTAGGAGTCAAACGAGTAATACTAGGTCAAACATAATACGATGATAAGTCGAGTTATTTTGTACTTTCTTGTTTGTTTACTATAATAGTTGTGGATGGATGAACAAACCTCTTTTTAACCGACTTCAAAAAAGGATGAGGTTCTCAATTCGTCTTTTTGGTAAATTTTTTTTTAGTATGTAGGCAACGAGCTGGCAACTTGTCACTACTTTTTTAAATTGTCTATCTGACATAACTTGACTTTATTTGTAGCTAATTAAGGTTTGAACAGCTTGGTATCCTATTTAACCCCCCACTCAATTATTTTTTGGCTGAATTTAGTTTTAGGAGCTTATTGCTGGTCTCTCTATAACCTTTTGGGGATTATAGGCACGATGATATTGACCAACCGTCACCTATAGCCACTGTAGCAGTTGAAGGAGAACATAAAAGCAGACCTGCGTGTCTACCCCATCCAACACCGCGTCCATGTAGTCATACCGGCCGCAGTTGACGATCGTGACGTTGTTGCCAGTCAGGTCAATATGCGCGCTAGGGGAGGGCGCGCGCGCCACGCGCAGCTCCGCGCAGTACAGACTGGTGATGTTGTTGCTGCGCAGGTCCAGGTCGCGCAGCGCGCGCATATCATGCAGCCAGTCGCTGCAGACGCGTGTTGTGCCCGTGCGCGCCAGGTGCAGCGCTTTCAGCTGCAGCAGCGGCCACAGAGGCGAAGGTTGTCCTAAACAGACATTCATATCATTACGCCTGCAATACTTGAAAGATAAGAGTTCAAAGAGCAATAAAACTTCTTAAAGCTACAAAAATATTGCAGTGGCGTTCATCTTTGCAGCGTTTCTTTCCATTCTGGGCAAAGTAGCCCAACTTATTATTTGAGTATGATATACTCAGAGAAAAACGCTTAATCATTCTGCATAATATCAAGTCTCGCCACATCACGTAGATATGTATAAATAAATAAATCAATATCAGACTACATCACATACATTGATCTGACTCCGAAGTAAGTAGCTTAAGCACTTGTGTTGCGGATATCAGAAACAACAGTGGTATTACAAATATATACTTAAATATTGGATATTAACACCCAGACACAGAAAATACACAAGTATTCATCACACGAATGTTTGCCCTGGCTGGGAATCGTACCCACAACTCTTGGCGCATAGGGTAGGGTCACTAACAAATGCGCCATCGAGCCATTCAGCATATGCACAGTATACATTAGTATACACAGCAAATTCTAGACACTAGTAGTAGATTCTACTGAGTGACGCGTAACGTTCCAGCTTGTCTGTTACTTCCTCTTAATGTGAGGACTGATTATCAAAGTATTACCAAGCCAGCAGAGGGCCCCGAGCGGGTTCCCTGAGAGGCCCAGCTCCTTCAGCCACGAGAGCGGTGCCAGCGCAGGCAAAGACTCAGCGGTCAGGCGGTTGTCCCTCAGCGTCAGCGTCTCCAACTGCCTCAAGTCCATGAACGTCGCACTGGAAATTTTGACTAAATGAAGGATTAGGAGCATATTGAGACGAATGGAAAAATCCAGTGATGGAAGAATGGATTTTTCCATTTGTCCCTTTTTATTATATGTCTGAATGGCCGGAGATAACTTGAGCAGCGGAGAGAAACCAACGATATTGTAGTAAGGGTATTATAGTCTATACATACGTATGGTGTACTATATACGAAGGTACATACTCAAAAAAACTTTATTTACAGAAAGTATGGTACGGATATCAATTTAAACAGTATTTTACTTACACCGGTAATGATGTAAGATAATTTCCGCTTAAATCAACGTGTTCCAGTTTGAGACTATACGAGAAGAGGTCCATGGGCAGATCTGTCAGTTCACTATCGATCATAATAAGACTGCGCAGCTCTGCCGCGCCGCGCAGGAAACCGACCGGCAAGCTCCCCCACATGAGTTCTAACTCCAACGCGCGCAGCCGGCCCAGCCGCTGCGCGAAGCCTGCGGGCAGCACCTGCAGGTGCGCGTTGTGCAGCCTCAGCGACTCCAACGCTGGCGCCGTCAGCGTCAGCTCGCGCATGCGCGGCGCTGACCCCGCGATACTCAGCAGCTGATCGTCTTCTATCTGCACAGAATCCAATTAAAAAGGACTTTTTGATTGTCATATTCTGAGTCTTCCAATCTAGTAATTACAATGCCTGAATACCGTGAGTTCCGCTGCCGATAGCGCGTTCAGTGGCAGCCCGTTGGCGCTGGCGTTGGTCAGCCGCAGCAGCTCGAGGCGCGGCGGCAGCGCGTCTACGCGCACGCCCTCGAGGCGCAGTTCGCGCAGGTCCGCGCTGTCGTTCAGCGCGCCCGGCTGCAGCGCCAGCACGCCGGCGCCCGCGTCCGCGCTCACGAGGAGGCTCGGCGGCGCGTCCCGCAGCGAGAGCGCCGACACGCGCGAGCCCTTCGGCACGAGCATCAGCTCAAGCATGTCCGTGGCGGTCACGTTGAGCGCGCGCATCGCGGCCGCGTACGAGACACGCGCAGGCGGTGCGCAGCGGTTGAGGGCCAGCAGCGCGCAGCGCACCGGCCGCACGAAGCGCGGCCACGCGCCGCCGTCCAGCGCGGTGTAGCCGCAATCCAGGATACAGCCGGCAGTGCCGACGAACATGAAGAATTTTGTTTCTCCTACACATTGCAAAATCGAATGCGATCAACACGTGAGAAAAGGTCTAAAATTGTTTATTGCGATCTAAAGTAGGTACTGCGAAAAAATATTAAAGAAAGTTCCTACGGCCACCATTCGTCTTCCCGATCAGTCCACCTCAATAATGTTGTATTATTACTAAACTTAACCAAACGCCAATTTTTATGTAAAACAAATAATATAAAATGTGCTTAGCTGTTAAAATTATTAATAAACAAATAACACACCATCTATTGAAAATAGATTATTGACGACCTTCCGGCAGCGCTCCCCCGCCTCAGGCGCGCACTCAGCGCTCACCCCTTCCTCCCCGCGCGCCGCAAGCGCGCACGCTATCAGCGCGAGCGCCGCTGCCCACATGCGCGTGCGCACTGTGGATCCTTTGCTCTGGAATAAATGATTCTAAGTATTTTCCGACACTGCTATCATAACTGGCCGTCTGCTACTAAATAGTAACCTAAAATCTAGAGTGTCAAAAACTACAATATTTAAATATCAAAATAAATAACACTTTTTCTTTATTTATTGAGGCTAACCAAAATCTACATATATGGTTCCCTGGGGAACACCTTGCTTTCTAACATAAACAATGTCTGTAATCCTATTAGAAAAAAATTGTTTCCGATTTATTCTTTGCTCAACTTTATTAATACATAATTGAAGATGCAGCCACATACACAGCATACATTGTACATGACACAAAAACATTATGAGAGACTAAGTCAAATGCCTTATCTCGAACAAAAAAATACTCATTCAATGTTGCCTGGATCAAGTCTTACTCTTTTATTTCGACAACTCGCTCTATTTCATTGAATTTCTAAAAAAAAACTGTAAATCTTCAAGTTAACTTTAAAAAACACAAGTGATTTCTGTTAAAAAATATTACACGAATTTTCATAAAAAATTTTAAATAAACAATCCGTTCCGAGCGATAAGACTATGTCGGTAACATAGAAATTTCTTATTACAAAAAGTGTAGGTACATACTGCAGGGTACAATTTTGTTTATATCAAAATATTTTTATAAATTTGCTGCATTAAATAGGTACCAAATCAATTTCACTTATGACTTCGTATTAAATAAAATCTTTAAAGGAGATTATGCACATTTGATAATTTTATGCTGTAAATATACGGGTTTAATTTATGAGATGCTGAGATAATATTACAAAACCCAGGAAATAAAGATACCTAACAAAATGTATGATTTCATCTACTTAGCGTTATGTCCCGTGCTTAGACGGGGTCCGCTTAGACCATGATCCAGGATTTAGCGAGTCTGGTAATTACATTGAAGCGACTGCCGATTTGACCTTCGTAACCCTAAGATAGGGGAACCAGACAATTTTTGGATCATGGTAACAACATGTATATATTAAATATTGATTATTTTCAGAAAAAAAGTAAAAAAAAAGCATCTTAAAACTTACTTTTTGTGTTGTCTCGTTTTCCTCGCGCGCGTGTGGTCACCATTATATATTTATCTTCTTCTTACTCGTCTTCATTGCTAAAGGTCGTGTCTAGCTTGAAGATCAACTTCAAGCTATCGCTGCACTAAACTTGTCCACGTTCGACTCTCTTCAGCGATCTTTATCGCGTTAGGATGATTGGTTTGGTAGGTAAATGATAAGAGTAAATGTCACTTATAAGTATATTTCAGCTTTCACTATATTACACAGATTACAGATTACATTACTGGATCTGAACGCGGTTACAATGGGACTGGGCTTGCGTCTATGGGTCCGTTGCCTCGCGTATTTAGTTCTGACTAGTCAACTCATATTCAGGTACGCTTGCACTTGAATATGAGCCAACGTTGCCGAACTGTCCCTACATCGCCTTAGTTCTTGGCAGGCTGGAAAAGGAATTTAGCAGGTATGACCAGCGGGTGGGTGAGCGACTGCGGGACCTTCTTCCATCGACCTGGTCAACTACCATCAGCTTTCTAGGCTGTCAGAGTTTTTACGAGCGATGTGTCCGAAATATTTGAGAATACCCATGCTGCCGATGGAATTCGCAACGTTCGCCTCCAACACCACATTTCAAACGCGTCGATTTTGACCCTTTCGTCCTTTCTCTTCTCTATATATATATTATTAGGAGATTTTTATTTTATAATATTAAAAAAGTATAAAAGCAGAGCGTTTCTGAGCAGCGGTTTCACTTGCTCGGTGTTGCTTGGCCTGGACGGATCTCGCAAGTTTGCTCGCTGTTAAGGTACCCTCTGTTCCGGTTCTTATATTTCATATGTTTGTGTATTTATGTTGAAATGTTGTTCCGTTTTGGAATGAGCCTAATGTGTTATTCTTGTATTTAGTTTATTTGTTAATAAACCATTGTCTGATTCGTGTACTCAATACTGTTTTTTTTAAAGAAAATTTCGCTAAAAATATATTTAATGGTGAACAAAACTTCGTTAACGCGTTGCAGAATGTATGGCGTTTCTGCAAGTTCAGAAGCTCAATAATGCGCTGTAGATGAGAGCAAAATCTAGTTTGAAAACCGATTACGCGTTTGATACGTATCTGCGTTCGATTTCAACTCATTAGGTCTACACAAGACTGTAAAGTGTTCATATTAACAACACGACTTCTTGAAAGGTGCATATGTGTGTTAATCTGGTTAACTTTACCAAAGCCGTAATTGAATCAATTGACTACAACATAAAACAGATACAATATAATTAGACTTGTATTTATTTACATATCCTTGCAGAAGTATATTAAATACTAGGTATTACTTTATAACATCATTATAAAATCACGCCCATAATCCCCGAACGGGTAGGCAGAGTCAAAGGGGCAGCAGGCCCCTTTAACCACATTCAGCCAAAAACAAAACTGGGCTGGGTTAGATTTTTTTTTTTATGTTATTGCGGGCAGACGAGCAGACAGTTCACCTGATGGTAAGTGATTACTGTCGCCCATGTACATCTGCAACATTAAAAGATGTAAAATTGTAAAAAAGTAGTGAAAAGTGGCTAGCTTGTCGCCTACACAATCACATATCCAAAACTCCATATACCATTAGTCGCCTTTTACGACATGCTAGGCAAGAAACACAGTTGGCAAATTATTTTTAAGTCCCAAATCAACACGGGACAAATAATCCACTAAATGTAAATTATCAACTAAGAATAGCACTAACTAACTAAACATCATGCCACTTCCCTATCGGAGTTATATACAATTTCAATCACCTGTTCTAGCAGTACATCATCAACCGTTATCATTGGTTACGTTTTGCTTTCATCTCATGAAACACTATAATCTTTGTTTTCTTCGCATTTAAATGTAAGCCTCTCTCCTTACATCATATTCCAACGTTGTGACTAGTTGTTGCAGGACAGATGCTGACTCTGCTAAAAGTACGGTATCGTCCGCATCAAGCAAACAGTTCACAACGAAGTCACAGACAATAGTCGAGATATAGGATAAACAGCAGAGCAGACAGCACGCATCCCTGTCTGACGCCAATATTGAAGTCAAACCAGGGCGACAGGCTGCCCTCCACTTGCACACATGCCGAACAACCCACATAGGTGGCGCAGCACGAAGCAATGCTCCATCAATCTAATAAAAAAAAATGTATTAGATAGCTCCTATATTATTAAACACATGCAGCTGCTAGTCGCCGATTACATTGAGCACGCCCTCGCAGCCCACGAAGCGCACGGCGTGCAAATTAGGGCAGAAATCAGGCGCGCCGGGCACCGCCAGCGCCACGCGTCGCTCGCGCGCCACCGCGCTCAGCCACAGCGTGTCGCAGTTGCAATCCAGCGCCGATCTCAGCACCAGCGTCGCGCCCTGACACAATCGTGCGACATATTATACACGCAACTGTCTAAGCCACAAGGCTGTCGACTAAACTAAATGTTATAATTATTATTGCGAGTATATACGATTTAATCGCTTTGCCACAACAGGGATGTTCACGAATTGTACAGACAGTGTTGACCCCTCGCTGTTCTGCAATTACAAAAATAAAACCGAGCCGTTCTCGAAGAGTTCACCCACTTCCAACGTGACACGTGATTTTTTCAAACTAAGATAAATAATTGGTCAGCAGGCAAGCCAGAAAAGTTTTACTCTCGGCCCCCTAGTTCTAGGATGTTATAAGTTGCGCTGAGCACTCTAATTCAAAGCAGACCTGCGTGTCGAGCGTGTCGCTAAATGTGTTCTGGTAGTCGCTGCGGCTGCAAAAGACGCGCTCAATTCTGTTCCCGCTGAGGTCGATGCGCGCTGCGCAGGTGGTAGCGTCACGCGCCACGCGTAGCTCCGCGCACCCAAAGCTGGTGAAGTTATTATTGCGCAAGTCCAGCTCAGCCAGCGCGCGCATGCCGCTCAGCCAGTCCTTGCAGAAGTGGGACAGGCCCGTGTACGCCAGTAGCAAACTCGTCAGCTGCCGCAGCGATGAAAGAGGCGACGGGTGGCCTGCACACGGAACAAACTGTAGTCCTATGGCTTCTAGTGAGTTAGCTTCTATATGTGAGAAAGGGTAATCGGAGTCCATACCAGACGTGCAGAGGTCCCCGAGCGGGTTGTTTGAGAGGCCCAGCCCCTTCAGCCAGGTGAGCGGTGCTAGCACGGACAAGGACGTAGCGGTCAGTTGGTTCATCGTCAGCAGCAGCGTGTCCAACTGCTTCAGCGGCGTGAACATCCCGCTGTGAAAGTACTGCGTGTATTACGTACTCACGCACATAGATACATGCTTAATAAAATAACTTTTACTTACGACGATAATGTATTTAGGTAATTTTGGCTTAAATCAATGTGTTCCAGTTGGAGAGAGTAGGAGAAGAGGTCATTGGGCAGTATGGCGAGCTCGCAGGCGACCGCCTTGAATATGCGCAGTTGCGCTGCGCCGCGCAGGAAGCCGTCGGGCAGGTGCCCACTCATCTGCTCTAGCACCAGCGTGCGCAGCTGACTCAGTCTCTGCGCGAAGCCCGGTCTCAGCACTTGCAGTTTGCCATTGTACAGCGATAGTGACTCTAGCGCCGGCGTCGTCAGCGTCAGCTCACGCAGGCGCGACGCTGAGCCCGTGAGAGTCAACAGCCTGTGATCCTCTATCTATACAAGTTAATAATAGAAAAGTTATAACAAACTAAATGTTATTGATGTCTACAATTCTTCATAAATCGTCATGTTTGGAAAAGGACAAAAAGATCAATCGATGTGTTTTTGCCTCCCTTTGTTAAAAAATTATACTACCAAGAAGATGTCAAAAATAGGCATCTAAGTCATCCGCCACCTTCGAATTCTTTTTAAGCTATCAGGACACTCATATATAAAGAAGAGGGTAGGGCCTAAGACACCGCCTTGTGGTACGCCACATGATACGTCAACATTATTAGGCTCACAACTTTCTAATTTGTTTCTTGTTTTATATAATATACAAGATATACTCGTAGTGCACTTCTAATAACATTATTTTTTCTAGTTTCTTTACAAGAATGGTGAAAGTGATAATGTCGAACGCCTTGTTTGGGTTTATGAAAGTAGAAAAATGCCTTTTTTTACTTTCTTAATGTTTTGTGTTATAAGCGTTATGTAATTCCTCCCAATCCAATTTTTAATTTTTACACAGAATTCCGCAATAACGATGCATTTGTTAAGATTACCTTTACTTTATGTGCCTCCAGTGCGCTTGCCGGCATTACCTCGACGCTGTTGTTGGTCACTCCTAGGTAGTCGAGCAACGGTGGGACCACGTCGGCGCGCACGCGCACGAGTGTCAGCTCGCGCAACTGCGAGCTGCCGGCCAGCGCGCCCGGTTGCAGCTCCAGTACTCCGTCATCTTCGGTCACGCTCATCTTGAGGGCCGGTGGTACATCGCGCAACGAGAGCGCCGTCACGTGCGAGTTAACCGGCATAAACAGCAGCACGAGCGATCTGTATACGGTCAAGTTGAGCGCGCGCATCGTGTCCATGTACGAGGCGTTGGCGGGTGGTGCGCAGCGCGTAAGCACCATGGAGCTGCAGTTCACCAGGCGGGGCGAGTGCGGCAACGGGACCTCGTCCAGCTTGTGGTAGAAGCAGTTTAGGGAACACATCCCGCCAGCCTGGTTCGGCAGCTGGTTCACGAGGAATTGTTGTCCTGCACTGACACAATTATGACTTCTATTGCATGTTACAGAGGAGGAAAATTACAGGAGATTTAAAATTTAGATACATTATGTATTGATTGAATAAGGCTAAGATTAAAAATAATGACTAAGATTAATAATAATGTTAAGAAAAGGATGTATTTTCATTTTAAGGATGTATTTTGTCTCCATGAGTGGTACTTAAACCTAAAATACTTCAATCAAAAAAATAATTTCAATAATACTTAATTATTATAAACAAGACAGTCAAGATAATAGCTCCGATAATATTATGTAAACAGATAACTTCAATCGAATATGCAAAAACGCCATACAATCCTGCATCGCGCTAACAAAGTTATTCTCGCCGATAAATATATATACAATACACCAAGATGGTTAGTTGGACCTAGATCCCCGAGTAAGCAACACTTAGCTCGGAGGAAGTACTTTCACATTCAGTGCGAGCGCGTAGTTCGCACATTGGTGACCCCGACGTGATTCTCCGTGATTGCACATTATAAGCGGCCTTCCACAAGCGGATCTCACCGATGGAAGCTTCAAGAGGATTGTTGTAGATCGCAAAAGATTCTCAAGCAATGCTTGTTAGGATTTAGATTAATTTAAAATGAATAAAACGCCGGTGGAAAAAAAGACATGATATATTAGCATAAAACAGCAAAAAAGAAGAAGTGAGACACTAAGTCAAATTAAAAAGGAAAAAACATTTAAAATTACAATTGTGAAATAAGGAGGTCCCATTCCGGGACAAGGATATATTCATTGGATTCTTTTGTTTTTACGGAAGATCAACATCATCCGATGAGCTAAGATGCGCGTGATGCGTGGAATACAGTGTCCAGCTGCTGCCACACCGGAGTGTCCGCTAGCGTCTGGTCGTAGGGCTGCGTTACTGAGTGTGCACGCGCTGAGCTGCCGGGGAACCAAATAACGTTGCAGGCTGCAATGGCTCTGTAGGGCGCTGTTTTGGCTCCCTCGAAACTGCTGATGAGGAATGGACAGTTGTTGGCTCCGTTTCCGAAGGCTGCTGATGTTAGAATGATGCAGATGTCACCAAGTGGTATGTGACTTCAAATGGTTGACGATTGTCGTAAAGATTACGTGGGAATATCACATTTTGGTCACCACTTTGACTCCTGAATAGGGAGATGACAAGTAAAACTGCCAGTAGGTTAATATTAAGAGCGTATATTTAACTAAATGTACGGCTTATATCCTAATACAATGTGCGTCAGCTGTGACCTCCTGAGCGAAGTCTTTGCTAACGCTACATCACTCTTCCCTTAAAAAAAAAACAGGATTAAAAATAACAACAAGATTAGTATGCGATTAAAGCATAGGTAAAAATAACATAAATAATTATAACAACAGGTGCATTGAAATGTGAAACCCACTGTAACACGAAGAAATGCGTTATGCACCATCACCCTGCCGGGGGGGTAGGGTGGTGTGTGGGACTCTCGGGGGCTCTTGAGTAGGACCCTGCTCCGGCTAAGGTGGTAGTATCGGGGTATACCTACTAAAATCCCCTGGTACCCCTCATCGCTGCTTCGAAGGTGCTATGGATATCGACCTAGCCTGTACAGACACGGCACCTCCAGCGACCGGCCCACACAAAACATACACAAAAGACTGCGACATTGCAACAAACTGCAGAGAGAGCGGTGATAAAAACAGAAAAGAAACAAAGACAACGAATAGTAGAAAGAAAAAACAAGAAGAAAGAAGAACCCCAAAGTCCCCCCCCCCCCCCCAGTAGTGACCATCTCCGTACCCTCCTTAGGGTTAGGAGGGACAAGAGGGCACGGTGTCAGGACATTGCCGTCGACTGGAAAGATCCAAAAGCACGTCGCCAGCCGCCGTTGCCCAGGATAAACCAGGCTCAAGCCGTTTATCATTCCCTCCCAATCCCGAAGGTTTCTGAGGGACTGACAAACGGATAAGCACACGAGGAGGTTTCCTGACCCGATACCCCTAAATTCTCTACCTTCGATCATATCATGAAAGTGCTTGATTGTCATATAGAAAAAATAAAAATAAAAATAGAAATATCTTTATTCATAAGGCTCCACAAAAGCATTTATGAATAGTCATAATAATACAAGAAAAATATTTTACCGCCACGTTTGGAACGTTGATTATACCGAGAAGAACCGGCAAGAGAGATAGCAAGAAGTTCCTGATTTTATGTGCAGTACTCAGTGTCTTGGAGAAGAAGGACAAGGGTTTTCATTTTCCGTTTACCCGCTGCTGAAGATCGGTCCCTGCACATATTGCAGAACAATCTGTCATCAAAGCGAGCTGAGCGTGACCGACTGGATGAGATAATGCGACGGCACTTTTGATGCTTGTCTTGCATTTCTCGAACGCTTCCTTTGATGTTTGCGGTCCATTGTATTTTGCTCTTATCAATTTTCTTTGAGCTGTACAGGTATTGGTTGAATTCAGCTTGTATCTGGGCGCCGTGTGGTATCGATTGGCGATAAAAGTTCACCTTGCCCAGGAACCGTCGTTAATCTTGAACGGTTGCAGGTAAAGGAAAATTCTAAACGGCATCGGTCTTTCCTTCAAGGGGTCGTATTCCATCTTTGGATATGAGATACCCCAAAAATCATATTTTGGTTTTGCCGAATCGCACTTTTCTATATTGAGCGACCGTGCTGATCTAGTCCTTTTAAAACGCGTCTCAACAGGATCTTATTTTCTTCTTCGAATATGAAGACATCTAACCGCTTTAGAACCTTCTTCATAAATCTTTGGAACGTTTTGCTGGACTTACAAAGGCCAAACGTCATCCTTGTAAATTCAAAAAGGCCAAAGGGTGTGGTTAGCCGACTTTGGTATATGGTCTCAAATACGGGAATATTACAAAATGATGATCGGATGTCCATTTTCGAAAATATGGTCTTGTTTTGCAGCAAGTAAGTGAAGTCCTGGTATTGGGTAGCGATCAGGAAGAGTCACAGCATTCAGGCGGCGGTAGTCACCCCACGGTTGCATCTCGCCATTTTTCTTGCCAACAATGTGCAGCTGGGTTGCCCAGGGACTCCTTTGGAGTTCCTCTTTTGCTGCTTTGTATTTGGATAGGTTCTACGGACGAACTTTTGCATAGATCGGCGGGCAGGTTGTATGAATGTAATGCACAATATTACGCTTAGGTGCATTTTTCAATGTAGACGGCGGACTTTAGACAGTTCGGGTATTTAACAATAAAGTGATTAAATGAGCTATAAAGATTTTAAAGGCTTTGATGGTTTAATAATTAGGATGATACTAAGTAAGTAACACACCATACTTTAAAAATGTCTGATTGGGTGCGGTCTCCTCGTGCGCAGCCAGCGCGCGCGCCGCCAGCGCGCGCGCCGCCAGCGCGCACGCCGCCAAAACTTGCAACCATTTTTCCATTTTTCGGAATAACCAATGCTGCGTTAGCAAAGTGACGTCAGATGCCCGACGGAAAACAAATCTTCAGTGGTGGGCAAACCGGAAAACAAATTGGAAAAACGAAAAGAATATCAAAATGTACTACCTAACTAATTAACTAAACTTCAGGCCTCTTTCCTACGCCACTAGCAGGGTAGGCAGAGAAAACCGAACGCCATATGGCATAATTCTTACAAATCTCACTCGCTACGTCAACATTCATGGTCCTCTTCATACAAACTCTACGGTTTTAATAATTCCTAATATCACCTTCTTTTAATACACGACCAATCTGGTCCTGGTAGGTGAGCCTGTGCCTTCCGCGGCTCCTACATCCTTCCACTTTCGCATTGTATATTTGTTTAGTCAATCTTTCGTCATAAATTTGTTCCACATATTCGAAACACCGGAGCATGCCTCTTCATCATCATCTTCCTAGCGTTATGTCCCGTGCTTAGACGGGGTCCGCTTAGAACATGATCCAGGATTTAGCGAGTCTGCTAATTACATTGAAGCGACTGCCGATCTGACCTTCGTAACCCTAAGATAGGGGAACCAGGCTGTTTATTGGATCATGGTTACAAAGTCAAAGATGTTTGAATTTGCAGGTTTCATCACGATATTTTCCTTCACCGTCGAGCTAGTGGTATAAATAAATACATAGATTTGAAAAATCTAGAGGTACATGCCCAGGTTTAAACCAGCACTCCTCGGTTAAGAGGCGTGTGACCTTACCATTGAGCTACCACCGCTCCTCAAGCATGCCTCTTCTTACCTATCAAAATATATGTTTTAGTGAGGTTAGAAAAAACCCATAGTCACATTAATTACGACTGTTTCATACTAATTCAGTACAATACAACACAGGTTTTTATATTCCAAGAAAATTCATTAACACAATCAAAATAATGGAACATACATGGTTTCCTGCAGAACTCCTCGGATTCCAACATAAACAGGAAAAAAAAAACATCTAATATATACCTTACGCAACTTTACATACAGTCACTATTTGAATAATAATACATCATGAATTTCTGCAAAAAAATTCACGGCAAGCACATAGTCAATGGCTCTGCCTTCTTCTGTGCTATCAACAATAACGAAAGGTTAAAATCAATTATGACCATGAAATCGAGTTTATTGTTTCTTTTGACTACCACTTCGTGTCTGTAGGATTCAGAGTAATATTAAAATGATACACGTTATTATTCTACGACAATACACACGTTGTTCATAAGAAGTTAAAGTTACTTAAAGCCTACTGTCGGAGCATTTACACGAAAAACCCCTAGGTCTACCACACCAAACAATCTCTGGTAATGCTACAAATCCAGTACAACAATGTCTTTAGGGTGATGCTGGGTCTACCGCCTTTTTGAAGTGCATCAGGGAGGGAAACCGCGCGGCGCTGCTTTAAGAAATAAATAAAAAGATTTGATGAGATAGCACTTATATAGACTGGCTCACTGGCGCATTAGGCAGTGACCCTGCCCAAGAGCTGCCAAGAGTTGTGGGTTCGATGGGGATGGGGATCCAGGAGAAATTTTCGTATAAAGAATACTTGTATTTGTTCTGTATCTGGGTGTTAATATCCAACATTTAGGAATATATTTCTAATAATACTATTGTTGAATATGATATCCGTAAGTCAGATCAATGTATGTGATGTAGTCGGATATTAATTATATTTATTTATTATTATATTATAAAAAAATTACAGCGGCTAATTGCCGATGACGCTGAGCACAGCCTAACAGCCCACGCGCGGCCAGGGGCAGAAATTGGACCCGCCAGGCACCGCCAGCTCCACGCGCCGCTCGGGCGCCACCAAGCTCAGCCACATCGCGTCGCAGTTGCACCTCAGAAGCGAGTCCAGCACCAGCGTCGAGCCCTGACACAATCGCACGACATATTATATACGCAGCTGTCTAAGCAACAAGGCACTCGACTAAACTATATATATATATACGAGCAAATCGCTCTGCCACAACAATGATGTTCGCGAATTTTCTAGACAGTGCTGACCTCTCGCTGTTCTGCCATTACAAAAAAAGTCAAGCTGTTTTCTAGGAGTTCGACCTTTAATACTGTAACACAAGATTTTTAAAAACTAAGATAAGTAAATAGGTCAGCAGGCAAGCCAGAAAAGTTTACCCTCGGCCTCCTAGTTCTAGGATGTTATAAGTTGCGCTGAGCACTCAAAGTAAACCTGCGTGTCGATCGTATCGGTGAGCGTGCTCTGGAAGTCGCTGCTGCTGCAGAAGACGCGCCAGATATTGTTCCCGCTGAGGTCGATGCGCGCTGTGCAGGTGGTAGCGTCACGCGCCACGCGTAGCTCCGCGCACCCAAAGCTGGTGAAGTTGTTGTTGCGCAAGTCCAGATCGGCCAGCGCGCGCATATCGCTCAGCCAGTCCTTGCAGAAGTGCGACACGCCCGTGCGCGCCAGTCGCAGGCTCATCAGCTGCTGCAGCGACGACAAAGGCGACGAATGGCCTGCACACGGAATGAACTGTAGTCCTATGGTTTCAAGTGTTGTGGCCCCTAAATGTGAGAAAATGTAATCGGAGTCCATACCAGAGGCGCAGAGGTCTCCGAGCGGGTTGTTTGAGAGGCCCAACGCCTTCAGCCAGGTGAGCGGCTCAAGCACGGTCAAGGACGCGGCGGTCAGTCGGTTCATCGTCAGTAACAGCGTGTCCAACTGCCTCAGCGGCGAGAACATCCCGCTGTTGAAGCTCTACGTGTATTACGTATTTACACACACAGATACACTTCTGTATAGACGCCAAAGAACTTTCACTTACGGTGGTAATGTATTAAGGTAATTTTTGCTTAAATCAATGCGTTCCAGTTGGAGCGAGTAGGAGAAGAGGTCGTTAGGCAGCGTGGTGAGCTCGCAGGCGACTGCCTTGAATATGCGTAGCTGCGCAGCGCCGCGCAGGAAGCCGTCGGGCAGATGCCCACGCATTAGCTCCAGCATCAGCATGCGCAGCCGGCCCAGTCCCTGCGCGAAGCCCGGGATCAGCACTTCTAGTTTACCACTGTGCAGCGATAGTAACTCTAGCACCGGCGTCGTCAGCGTCAGCTCGCGCAGGTGCGACGCCGAGCCTGTGAGAGTCAGCAGCTTGTAATCCTCTATCTAAAGAAAGTAAAAGTAGAAATAATATTATAACATAAATATTAAATATTGTTGATTTTTACAATTACTTATAAATCGTAAAAAAAAACCCAGACTGTCAAGACATAACAAGACATAAGAAAAAGAGAGTAGGACACAAGATACCGCCTTGCGTCACGCCACATGACACGTCAACTTTCTTAGGCTCACAACTTTTGAATTTGTTTCGTTTTATATAATCTACAAAATTCAAAAATGGTCGTTGTGTACTTCAAATAAATTTTTTTCTTCTAGTTTCATCACAGAAACATAAAAATAATCATGAACGGTTTGTGCGGGTCTATAAAAACTGAGAGGCCTTCTTACTTTCTCAACGTTTGGTCCTATGAGCGTTATGTGATTCCTCCTAATCCTTTTTTTCACACGAGATTCCGCAATAACGATGCATTTGTTAAGATTACCTTTACTTTATGTGCTTCCAGTGCACTTGCCGGCATCACCTCGATGCTGCTATTGGTAACCCCTAAGTAGTCAAGGGACGGTGGAAACACGTCGGCGCGCACGCGTACGAGGGTCAGCACGCGCAGCTGCGAGCTGCCGGCCAGCGCGCCCGGCTGCAGCTCCAGCATGCCGTCTTCTATGTGCACGCTGATCTTGAGGTCCGGAGGCGCATCGCGCAGCGAGAGCGCCGTCATGTGCGAGTTGACCGGCGTAAACAGCAGCACGAGCGATCTGGACACGGTCAAGTTGAGCGCGCGCAGCGTGTCCATGTACGAGGCGTTGGCGGGCGGCGCGCAGCGCGTGAGCACCATGAAGCTGCAGTTTATCAGGCGGGGCGAGGGTGACCACGTGACCTCGTCCAGCTTGCGGTAGAAGCAGTTTAGGGTGCACATCCCTCCAGGCGGCTGGTTCACGAGGAATTGTTGTCCTGCACCGATACAATTGATGAAAAATGATGAAAAGATTTGAAATTAAAATAATGTCATCATCTTCCTAGCGTTATTTCCCGTGTTCAGACGGGGTCCGCTTAGACCATGATCCAGGATTTAGCGAGTCTGGTAATTACATTGAAAGGACTGCCGATCTGACCTTTGTAATCCTTTTTTTTTTTTTTTTTTTTCAAATCCAAAGTTGAATTTCCAGGTTTCATTATGATGTTTTCCTTCACCGTCGAGTTAGTGGTATAAATATGTACATAATTTTTTAAAAATCCAGAAGTACATACCCGGGTTTGAACTCGCACTCCTTGTTTAAGAGGTGCGTGTCCTTATTATTGAGCTACCACCGCTAAAATTGAAATATATGTATTGATTGAATAATTTTGAAAGTTTGTCTTCATGAGTAGGTACTTAAACCTAAAATGTGTCTCTGGTACTTCAAAATTCGTCTCTAAAAAGAGTGCCCAATCAAAAGATGTATGGCAACAATACTTGATAATGTTAATCTTTTAACAGTTCGCGTTTTTAATAATGTAATAACAATAACAGATTATAAATGTGCTTCAACTGATTATTGACATCAAAAGCTTAGATGGTTTAAAAAAATTATAGTAACACACCATACTTGAAATATCGATTGAGTTCGGTCACCCCTTGCGCCGCCAGCGCGCACGCCGCCAACACTTGCAACCATTTGTCCATCATTGTCAAGGAGATGGGGATCTCTGAGCCCAATAGGGATGTTGACTGGCTAGGCAATAGAGATACTTTTTAAGAGCTGTCAAAACGAAATCACTTCATAGATTTTGCATGCGCTTGTCAACGTGTGACGTCACTAGTTTGTATAGTCAACTGACATAATATTAAGCAGTTTTTGTTAAATTAAAAATCTTAGACTCAATATGATTGAAAATCTTTTTCAATATTGATATTTCAAAATTAAATATAAATGGTGTCAACATCCCAATTGTAAAAAATTGAGATATGGTTAATATCCTTGTCTTCCCTTTATATAGTGTAATCTATTTTCGAGTTTCATAACATTCTCCCACATATTACAATACAATTAAAACTGCAAATAATTAACTGTCTATATGATTATAATAGCAACCACAGTTCAGAAACCAGCTGTTTAGTTTAGGTTATTTGTGGCATAACCTCGCTTTTACTATATCTCATAGAACTGCGCTCTCAGATTTCCAAATTCCGCAAAATTTTCAGAAATGGTTAAATAATATACGCTCTTAATTGACACCACTCCCATATTTTTACATCTAGGCCCAAGAATGTATGACACTGTATCCGTCTCCTTTCCAAACGCAACCAATGCTGCATTAGCGCAGTGACGTTGCATGCTCCACGAAACAAATCTTCAATGTCAGACAAACCAGAAAATATTGCAAATAACAAAAAAATATATATATGTTCTAAAAGGTTAACAAAACGACTGTTCATGTTAATTTAGTACTGTATTGTACAAAAAATTTAAAGAGTAGCGCATACATGGTCCCGCAGAACTTCTTGGTTTTTAGCATAAACAAAAAACCACAGAAAAATAAATAAAAAAATATATCTAATAAATACCTTACGCAACTTTACATGCAGACACAATGCATCGTAAACTTGTACAAAAATGTTAACAGCAGGCACAAGATCAGAGGTTAGAAGGTTAGAAATTAAATTAAGACCATGAAATCAAGTTTATTGTTTCTTTCGTCCGCCACTTCATGTCTGTGTATGATTGAGAGTAAAATTAAAATGTTACAAGTGTTGTGGAAATTTAGCAATTTCGACATGAAAACCGACTATATATTTCACTCGTATCATCTATGTTTGATTGCCTCGTGTTCTAGTCTACACAATATTGTAAATAGCCAATAATATAATCATCACGAGTTCTGGAACATAAGTATACGTGTGTAACTGAATCGATTGTGTCTAACATTCCAACAGACACACGGACTTCAGTAAAGCTTACGACAATGTCTCACACCTCCTACTTATCACCTACCTGTCCCAAAGTATTTATTAAATATCCTTGCATGAATTGTTTAAATACTATTGTTCTACACCATCATATTTTATAGTTACGCATGGGTATTCTTCGAATGAACACCAAATAATATCGAGTGTCCACAAGGGACCCTCTTGGGCCCTGTTCTCTTATTGTTCACCAATGATATGCCTTATTGTTGTATCACGTAATTATTACAACGATTGCTTTACTTCATGTGTATACAGGGTAGGGCTAAATTATTTGCGAGATTTGCATGAAGAATAAGGAAAACTATGAACTTTATAAATATTTATTAAATTTTTGAAAACGAGGGGTTTGCGGGTTTAGTATACGTTAAAAGATACATATTAAACATAAATACAGAACATTGGGATACAGACTAATACAGTACAATTTGGCGATGTAAAGGTATATTATATATAAATTAAAATGCCATCGGTGGCACGCACTTTCATGCAAAATAAATTACAAATGGTACGTCAGTTCACAAATTCATTGCTGCCTACTTTATACATAGATTATGTACATGATTGCTCCTATATGCGACAAGTATGCAGCGGCTAATTGCCGATAACTCTGAGCACATCCTCACAGTCCATAGAGCGCACGTCGGAGCAGAAGTTGAGCGCGCGGGGCGCTGCCAGCACCACGCGCCGCTCGCGCGCCACCGCGCTCAGCCACAGCGCGTCGCAGTTGCACTCCAGCGCCGAGCTCAGCACCAGGGTCACACCCTAACACAATCACGCGACATATATACACAGCTGTTTAAGCCATAAAATTGTCAAATCAAGTCAGAGGAGTGCGACCACAAACATCGAGCTACGAACATTTCAAATTATGACTATATTCGTAGCGAGCAGCTCAGAAAAAGCCTTTGTTCTGTGATTAAAACTTTCGACCTCCTAGTTCTAGATGTTGTATAAGTTAAACCGAGACCACCAACCCAAAACGGACCTGCGTGTCGATCGGGTCGGAGAGCGTGTCCTGGTAGTCGCCGCGGCTGCATGAGACGCGCCACAAACTATTCCTGCTGAGATCGATGCGCGCTCTGCGGGTAGTGGCATCCCGCACCACGCGCAGATCCGCGCACTCGAAGCTGGAGATTAGGTTGTAGCGCAAGTCCAGCTCGGCCAGCGCGGGCATGTCGCTCAGCCAGTCCTTGCAGAAGTGCGACAAGCCCGTACGCAAAAGCAGTAGACTCGTCAGGTTCCGCAGCGGCGACAGACGCGACGAGTGGTGGCCTGCGGAACACACTGTAGTCTCATTCACTGTTCTAGGTCTAAGCCCATTTGCGCCCTGAAAAATATGATGGCCTCTCTATCCCAAAGCCAGGTCTCGATCTATCGTTAAATTATGGTTTTGGTAGTATAGAAGCTCCTTAATTGGGTATGCGTATCATATGACCTATACATAGTAATACAATTAAGCGACTGGCCACATTTCTCGTTGCTAAAACTGTCCCGGTATAATTTTTTGTCCGTCAAAGTTGCATGCTTCTTGTTCTTTATCATGACGGAGAACATACTCCTTGCACTAGCAGGGTAGAACGACTTTCTTCCTCTTCTCCTGTTACTACTATCTGAAACTGGCGAAGAAATAGTAACTACTAGTACTGGCGTAGAAATACTTCTCATAGCGACGGTTTTATTTGACATGGTCTGTTAAGTGACTCTTTAGAGTGAAAAAGGGTGATCGGAATCGATACCCGAGAGGCAGAGGTCCCCAAGCGGATTGCCGGAGAGTCCCAGCCCCTTCAGCCAGTTGAGCGGCGCCAGGGCGCGCAGGGATGCGGTGGTCAGGTTGTTCCTCATCAACAACAGCGTGTCCAGCTGCCTCAGCGGCGTGAACATCCCGCTATGGAAGTGTTACGTGTAATTCATACTTAAACACAGAGCTAATAGTAGTGTAGATAGCAAATAAAATAACTATACTTACGGCGGTAGTGTATGAAGATTATTTCTGCTTAAATCAATGTGTTCCAGATAAAGAGAGTAAGAGAAAAGATCCTTGGGCAGCGTGACGAGCTCGCAGTGAACCGCTTTGAATTTGCGCAGCTGCACCGCGCCGCGCAGGAAGCCGTCGGGCAGGTGCCCGCGCATTAATTCCAGCTCCAGCTCACGCAGCCAGCCCAGCCCTCGCGCAAAGCCCGCGCTCAACACTTCTAGATTCCCGTAGTAAAGTGAAAGTGTCTCCAGCGCCGGTGTTGCAAGATTCAACAATTTGTGGTCTTTTATCTACACAGATTCAAAGTCAAAACACTATAATATAAATACAAAATATACTTGATTTATACAATTACTTATGATTTATACAATCATTTATAAATTGTCTAGCTTGAAATATTAGGCAATGTGTTATGCCTCCTATTGTTAAATATTTGCTTTGCAATTCAACAAATCAACTTCGACCCTTGAATTTGTTTTTTAAGCTATAAGGACATACTCATGCACGAGAATCAGGGTAGGGCCCAAGATGCTGCCTTGTGGTACGCCACAAAACACGCCAATATTCTTATGTTCCTAACATTAATTGTTTTGTTGTCTCATGTAATGTACCAAAAATTATCTTTGTGTATTTTTAATTAAAAAACATCTAGTTTCTTTACTGGAACGCTGGTAGATACAATGTCAAACGCTTTCTCTAGGTCAATAAAAACTAGATGTTTGTTAACTTATTCAATATTTGTTTTTTTAGCGCAATGTGTTTTCTTTTACACAGGATGTCGCAGTTGCGCTGTATTGGTTAGCGCACTGCAGGCTCATAAAGTAAAGGTGTTTACTTGACGTGCCTCCAGTGCGCTCGGCGGCATTACCTTAGAGCTGCTACTGTTCACCCTCAGGTAACGGAACAACGGTGGAATCACATCGGCGCGCACGTTCTCGAGGATCTGCTCGCGGAGTTGAGAGCTGCCGGTCAGCGCGCCCGGCTGCTGCTCCAGCACCCCGTCAGCTTCGGTCGTGTTTGTCTTGAGGTATGGCGGCGCGTCGCGCAGCGAGTGCGCCGTCACGTTCGCGTCGGCCGGCATGAACAGTAGCAACAGCGATCCGGACACCCTCATATTGAGTGCTCGTAATGCTTCAATGTACGACGTATTCGCGGGCGGCGCGCAGTACGCGAGCACCATTAAGCTGCAGTTAACGAGTCGCGGGAATCGCGGCCACGCGACGTCATCCAGCTTGTTGTGGATGCAGTTCATCGAGCACATCCCGTTCTCCCTATGATATCCCATGTGGACATTTTTCCCTGGACGTTACAATTAAAAATTATTTAACGTTATAAAATCACATAATGGCTTCAAAGCAATTCATTTGATATCGTACCATCTATTATAAACCTATCAACATCAACAGTGTCTTGACACCGGTCCTCCATCTCAAGCGCGCAATTTGCTTGCACCGCATCTTCCACCAACCCGCGCCCCGTCGGCACGCACGCCGCCAGCGCAAGCGCCACCGCCCACGTGCCCACGCGTCCCCGAGACCATTTGTTCACCATTTTGGAATCTTCAAAACTTTGGAAGAAACGTTTCTGGGTTTTACTGCAGCTTCATTTACAAATACTTTGACATGCAAATTACCAAGCCATTAGAAAAAAAAATCAATTAATAAACAAAGACATTCCCTGACTTTGCAAGTCTACTTAATACTTGTAAAGCCACGGCGTGACTATATTTATAATCTAATTTATAGTCTTTATCTATAGAAAATCTATGAAAATCACTTAAATACATTTTTTTATTACTACTCTAATCTATAGTTATATAAACTTCAAGAGAAATCCCGAATTTGAAGAAATAACAGAAATGGGGCAAGTATATCTCCCTGGGGAACTCCTCTATTTCTTACGTAAGCTGTGTTGGTTTGCTTAATAAGGAAATGAACGATCAATCTATACCTCTCTTAATTTCATATGTGGTAAATAATACAGCCACGTACAGTATTTCGTTCACTTCTACAATATTTTGTCATGAGGATTGGTCTGTTATCATCTAAAACAAATTATATTGTGTGAAATTAAATTAAAGCCATTAAATTTGTTTTATTATTAAATCCATCAAGCTTCATGGATTTTATATCAATCAATAATAACCATATTGACTGATTTCGTTTTAGAGAGTTTATTGCTCCTTAGCGTCGGCCTTCTCCTTCGGGGATTACCGGCGTAAGGTATGTATGTATGTACATAACAACTCGCTATCGACCTCCTCTTTCGTCTAGATGTATAGGGTGAGCCAGATCAACGTATTTGTTCCCAATTGCAGCTGTTTTGTCTTGCCGTTATATTATCAATAAATAAATGGTAATAAATGAATATCTGACAACATCACACACATTGATCAGACTCCGAGCTAAGTAGCTTAAGCATTTATTACGGATATCCGAATCAACAGTGGTATTACAAATACATACTTAAATATTAGATATCAACACCCAGACACAGAACAAACATAAGTATTCATCACACGAATGTTGGTCCTGGGTGGGGATCGAACCTACAACTCTTGACGCATGGGGCAGTATCACAAATGCGCCATCGAGCCAGTCAAGTATTCCATCGGTGTTGCGTGAAACGTATTTACACATTTAAGTTTAACGTTTGGTTTTGACTCTATATTGATGTTCTGTTGTTTGTAATTTAAAGAAGTATGTTTTTAGTAGGACATAAAACTCTGGCATTCAAATAATATTTATGTTTTATATTTGTCGCTGTGTACGGATTCTCAAAATATTAGTATTTGTGTCGATGTTCTTTGCCATCTGATGTTGCCCACTCGGAGACGTGCCAAATGAGGCGCAGGCGCAACGCGTAAGGCAAGTGTGAGTCAGGTTTGTTACAAAACGAACAATACTACGTACACGCATGGACAGTGTAGAATTATAGATTAAAATTATAATAACTTTGTCAAATCGGTTACTATGAGATAATTATAAATTTTCCAACACATTTCTTTTGAAAATTTCACACTTAATATAGACGTCAATATTTTAAAACTCGAAATATTGCCTTTTTTATATAGTTGCACCAATATTCAATAATAATAAGACCTCATTTCTACCTTCATTGAACAAGGGGTTAATCAAAATAAAGTGAAAAGCAGGATGTTAATAAAAATGTGATTCAATTAAAAGTTTTTTTTTTTTATTTAGTTAAATACATCTGGTACAGTTCTATAGACATTTGACCGAGAAAATTAGCTTTGATATCTAGCAAATACGATAATACTCCTGTGTGTACTTGCGACACTTAGTGATGTAGATGCTGTTAATATTTTACTTTTATAGTTCCATGACGAATTAGCCTTCGATAAGGTAGATAGTTATATACATTGCGATACTAACGTATTTGTAAACAATACCATTAAACGACAAACCATTGTCGATAGTATCAATTGTATATATAATATATCGACATACTGCCTCGTTGGGCTAGTGGTAGCATGCGCCGCCTAAGGACCAAGAGGTCCCGGGTTCAAATCCCGGGTCGGGCCAAAATTTTTTGGCTGGGTATTTCAATATCCAAATTACTCAGTAACAGCCCGGAGTCAGGAAGTTGGCGGTTTAATCACCCCCGTGCCTCGGAAAGCACGTTAAGCCGTTGGTCCTGCGCCTAACCTCTCTCCGGTCAGGTCGAATTGCCGTCTCACCGGACTATGAGAGTGAAGGAATAGAGAGTGCACCTGTGTTTGCGCACACACTTGTGCACTATAATATCTCCTGCGTTGGCTAATCCTCGTTGAGATTGGCCGCCGTGATCGGTTAGGAGGACATTATTTATATCGACAGTTAACAGACTTACAACCATAGACGTTAGCGTATCTACCATCGAGCCACAATACTGATGCTATTGCAATAGGGATGAATACCGGGTTAAAGGCATATTCTATTTAGTCCGTCAGTTAGATTATACAAAATCACAAGACACATATTTTGCGGTTTATCAAGTTAACAACAAATTACATTAAAGTTTTGAAGTGTGAGCTGGCGACGACACTTTCAAGTAAAAATTGTGCCTAAGTGTCCGTATAACATCACGCGCAACTTGAATGCATCTTGAACTTGAATGTATGTTTGTCGGCATTTATTTGATAAATAAATAAAAAAATACGTATTCAATATTGTTTTATAATCTAAATGAATTTATTAGTCGCCTTGTCTATATATTATAACAACTATCGCGTATATATTATATAGTATGGGAGAGCTCTTATTTTTTTCATGCACGTAGCATTAATTTCTCCCATCTTCAAATTCTATTAAAATCGACGTGATTTTATTGCTGCTTTGCCTCCCCCACAAGTACAACAGCAGACCGCACTATGAGTCCCTACTCCACGTCCAGCACATTGGGGCAGCCCAGGCTGTTGTAGTGGTCCGGGGAGCAGAACTCCTGGCTCCAGCCCTTGCCCAGCGGCTCCACGGCGATGCGGCGCTCCTTCAGCACCTTCGCGAACCACGCCCCCTCACAGCTGCACACCTGCCGCGAGCTCAACACCATCGTCAACTCCTGAAAGTGAAAAAAACAAAGTTTCAAAAGGCTCAACACCCAACGAACTATTGGTCGCATTTAACAATCTGCTAGGCAAGTAACATAGATGACATTATTTATTGCCAACACAGAAATAAATAAATTGATTTAAATGTATCATCTGAAATTGTAATGTGACCAGCAATAAGCGAATTCAATTTGTTTATTGCAAGTCAAGTATTGAACGAGTGAGTAAATAAATGTTCCTCGAAGCATTGAACCAATGTGACGATGAAGACCTGAGTGTACAATTTAGTAACAGCTGACCTGCGTGTCTACCACATCGGCCTTCGCGCTAGTGTAGACCTCCTTCGAGCAGTGCGCGCGCTCGACGCGGTTGCCGTCGAGGTCGATGCGCGCGCCGCCCTCGGTAGCAGTGCGCACGGCGCGCAGCTCCGCGCACGACAGACTGACGATGTCGTTGTTGCGCAGGTCCAGGTCGGCCAGCGCCGGCATGTCGCGCAGCCAGTCGCTGCAGATGCGCAGCACGGCCGAGCGCGCCAGGTGGAGCGAGCGCAGCTGCTGTAGCGATGCCAGCGGCGACGGTTGCCCTGCACCAACGAATAATCGTAGGTACTCGCGTTTTTGTTTACAGCAGACTTAGCATATGCCTCGCTTAGTTGCTTAAATACGAAACCTTGAATAAACTTGTATATTTCCGATAGCCCCATATTGTTTTTAGTGATATGATTTTCGACGACATAGAAACATAGTTTTATAGCACTGAAAGTCAACATTGCAATTTTGATGTACCAAAAGAAAATATAGAGGGGGACCCTAACCTAAGGGATTATTATCGGAGTTATTACCAGGATTGCAGATGTCCCAGAACAAGTTCCTGGACAGCCCCAGCTCCCGTAGCCACACGAGCGGCGCCAACGCGGTCAACGAGCGAGTCGTTAAGGAGTTCTTCGTCAGCAGCAGCGTCTTCAGCTGCTTCAAGTGCGAGAACAGCCCACTGTGGGAGTTATGTGAATTAGATGTGATGCGGAGACTAAGACGGAAACGAAGCCGGCGACAGAAATGCAGACGGACACATTCTACTTACTGCGCTAATGTTGATATTGAATTTTTGCTTAAATCTATATGCTCCAGTTCTAGAGAGTAGGAGAATAGATCCGACGGCAGCACAGTCAGCTCGCAGGCTACCGCCTTGAACGTGCGCAGCTGTGTCGCGCCGCGCAGGAACCCCTCGGTCAGGTTCCCACGCACCTGCTCCAGCGCCAGCGCGCGCAGCCGGCCCAGCTTCTGCGCGAAGCCCGCGCTCAGCACCTGCGTCACACGCCGTACCATGCAGTACTATAACGTCAGAGTGCAAGGCGAACGCGCCACGAAACATCAAATGAGCACACAAATATATTTACCTTACAAATATATACATAGCATCACGTCCCTATGACCACATTTAGCCAAAAACAAAACTGGGCTGGGTAAGATAGAAAATTGTGAAAAAGTAGTAACAAGTGGCTAGCTTGTCGCCTACACAATCACATACCCAAAGCCCCATATACCATTAGTCGACTTTTACGACAAGCTAGGCAAGAAACACATTTAGCACATTATTTTTAAGTCCCAGACCAACATGGGACAATGGGCTAGGTTAAATGGAAAATTGTGAAAAAGTAGTGACAAGTGGCTAGCTCGTCGTCTACACAATCACATACCCAAATGCTCATATACCATTAGTCGCCTTTTACGACATGCTAGGCAAGAAACACAGTTGGCACATTTTGTTTTTTAGTCCCAGACCAACATTGGACAAATACCTATTTATGATACCTATTTAGGTATAGCAAAATTGTCTTGAACATTAACCTGACTAAGTATCCGTTGGTGCACATAACATCTTTCCAAGATACTTAAAATAAGCTGAAGTTAGTTCGATCTATAAAATCGAGATGTAATCAGATCCAGGGAACTACCGTCTAATGTCAGTGTTACCAGTCCTCAAAAAAAATACTTGAAAACATAATGTAAGCCAGATTCTATTGGTAACAGATTTTTTTGTTTATGTAAATAAAATGGCTCAAAAATTCAACACCCTCTTATCGATCTTAAAAAGGCTTTCGACACTGTATAACATTCACCACTATTATTGCTACTAGGGTACATGGTACTTTCAGCACAATACCGAAAACCTTCTGATTTTATTTGTTAAATCGTAAAAAGTAATGACATCCAGAGTATTCCTGGATTTATTTTATTAGGAGTCCCACGAGGATATACTGGGTCCGTTATAATTCATCAACAACTCATTTTATATGCGACTGTTTCACTTTGGCTCTTCAATGGGACTTTAAAACAATGTGCACACTGTATTCCTTGCCTAGCATGTCGTAAAAAGCGACTAATGGTATATCAGGTTTTGGGTGTGTAATTGTGTAGGCGACGAGCTAGCCACTTACACTACTTTTTTACCCGGAGAAATGCGTCAGCGGGACTGAAGGACTCCCGGGGACCGGGATCAGGATATCAGGTAGGTAAGATGGTGACGGCGGAGGTATACACACTGAAACTCCAGGATGCATCCTCTACGCTGACTGAGGGTTTACGGGTGCCTCTAAGGAATCTTCCGCTATCACGACCGGATGCATACAGTCATCTTCCTAGTCAGGTAGGTCCGTTAAGCGCGAGTCATAGCCTCCGATCCTGACCCCCTGGACCCACCAGGAGAGACGTGCTAAGACATTCAGAACGTCTCTATTCCTCCGCCTAGGAATCAGACGCCCTTATCACGACCGGCGTCGCAGACCCACTCTAGCGCTTTGCCCTCTGTGGATTCAGAGGGACTCGCGGAGAGTGTCTCGGGGGGATCATCTGAATGTGGTTGAAGGGGCTAGCTTTGACTCTTCCTACCCATTCGGGGACTAAGAGCGTGATGACATGTATGTATGTATGTATGTCAACGGCTGATGAACCAAAACCTGAGGCAAGCCGCGGACAGACAAACAGACGGACATGGACGAAATAAAAGGGTGTCTCGTCGCCTACGGGATTGTATGCACCTGCTTCATAGTGTCATGCAGCATGAGTGACTCCAGCGCCGGCGCCGTCAGCTTCAGCTCGCGCAGGCGCCGTGCCGTGCCCGCGAGGGTTAGCAGTTTTTCGTCTTCAATCTGAACAATATTTACAACATAAAGTAATGCGTTACGAGACTTAATTAAGTAAATAAATAATAAATAAATTTTCCAGACTGACACACCAATTCCCTAGTTCCAAACTAAGCTTGTGCTTATGCTATGGATACTAGGTGAACGGATAGACATAATTAAATACGTTTATAAACATCCATGGCTCGAGGACAAATGTCCATGTTCATCACACGAAACATTCGCCCCTAGCGGGATTCAAACCCACGACCCATGGTATCGTGGCCAGGTTCTCTGACCACTCGACCAACGAGCCAGTCGAATTGTTGGAGATGTTAAGTGAAAACAAACTTGTTTCTGCATAAAAAATGGCAAAGGGCACTTTTAGCTTCGTTTGTTGATGACAAATATTTTTGATATGTCGTTCCTTGAAAGGATCCATGCAAGAGCGCAATACCTGAAGCTTTTCCACGCTCAGCGCGTTGGGCGGCAGCACCTCCATGCCGCCGCCCTCCACCACGAGTTCGCTGAGGTGCTCCGGCAGCACGTCGGCGCGGACGCGCGTTAGCTTCAGCACGCGCAGATCAGCGCTGTCGCGCAACGCGCCCGGGACCAGCTCCAGCAACTCGCCTTCCTCCACGTGCAGGTGCAGGTTGCGCGGCGCGCCCCGCAGCGACGCCGCCGACAGCTGCGCGTCCGGGGGTATCATAATCAGGATCAGCTGTTCCGTCGCGCTCACGTTGAGCGCGCGCAGCGCGTCCACGTACGACGCGCCTGGTGGCAGCGCGCAGTGCTCCAGCGATACGACAGGGCACGCCACGAGGCTCATGAAGCGCGGCCACGCCACGTCGTCCAGACCGATGTGCGCGCAGTTCAGCACGCAAATGTCGCCGTTGTTGTCGTAATCAAAGAAGCGTAACCGTCCTAATTAATGTAAATACGAAGCGCCTTAGGTGTTGGAAAGCTGATATATTTCAGATTAAAAATTAAAATTTAGATTATTCTTATCATAACGTTAAAAAAATAATTTAATTTTTACATACATAACATAACATCACGCCCATAATCCCCGAAGGAGTACCAGAGTCAAAGGGGCAGCATGCCCCTCCAACCACATTCAGCCAAAAATAAAGCCAGGCTGGGTTAGATGGAAAATTGTGAAAAAGCAGTGACAAGCGGCTAACCTATCGCCTACACAATCACAAGCCCAAAACCCGATATACCATTAGTCGCCTTTTACGATATGCTAGGCAAGAACCACAGTTGGCACATATTCTTTTAAGTCCCAGACCAACATGGGACAGTTTTTAGATCATTGTTGCAAATCCAAAGTGGTTTAAATTTGCAGATTTCATCACGTTGTTTTCCCACACCGCCAAGCTAGTGGTATAAATACATACATATAAATTTGGAAAATCCAGAGGTACGTGCTCGGGTTAGATCCCCTACCCCTCGGTTATGAGGCGTGTGTCTTTATCATTGAGCTACCACAGCTCCCTCGCTCTCAGTTTGAAATTAAATATAATAACACACCATGTATTAAAAACATCTCTTCGTTCTCCATTTGCTGGCAGGTGTCACCCGCTTCGGGCGCGCACCGCGCGTGCACGTGCTCCTTGCCGCGCGCCGTCGGCGCACACGCCGCCAGCGCCAGCGCCGCCACCCACCAGCGCGCGCGCAGTCGCAACCGTTTGTCCATCATTGTGAATCCTCCAAACTTCGAAAGGAATTTCGGAAATTTCAAGATACTTTATAAAGCTGCATTTACAAATTGTTGAAGCAATAAAAATATCGAAATAATTAAGCTACGTCATGGTCACTTTACAATATCTCCCATGTTACATAATAATTTAGATCCCTAGTTATATGTAGTCTAAGGGAAATCACTAGTACAAAAGAAGAATAGAAACGGCGCCATCACGGTTGCCTGGGGAACGCCTCCATTTCCAGCTTAGTGTCTGGTCGGCTTAGGTAAATAGCTGATCGTTATATACTTCGCGCAACTTTATGCGCAGTGAAGAATACCGCCACGTACACAATACTTACTTTGTATACTTAAATAAAATATGGTGAAGTATAGAGTCGAAGGCTTTACCTAAATCCAAAAAAGTACTTTATTAGTACACAATCCAAAAATGTATAATAATATATACCAGCCTTAAAAACACATTTATTAAGAGCTAGATGAATGTTCAGAAGGTTCTTGTATTGCTAACCTGATTGAGTAGCGTCCGGCGCGATGTCGCGCGGTGAGGCGAGTAGCGGCAGTGTGTAACGGGTATATAAGCTCGGGCATGGTGTTCGATTACAAACGCAAGCGCGGATAATTGCGGAATTATTTATTTTTAAATGCAATCTTTCACACTACAGTGAATTATAATTACTGAATATTGATATGATTTCAGTTTAACGTACATACGTTTAATGACGTGAGAGTAAAGCAAAGAGATAGGTCTTCTTTCAAAGCCGGTTTTAACTTTATACACAACTCTTAAACTTTCACAAAAAAAAAATAGTAAAAATTTATACTTCCAGATTTTATGTTCTTATCAAATCCATATAATGAAGTTGCTTTAAGTGACTTAGCAACAAACAAATAAAACAAACACCATTTCCAGTATTCACAAGAGTTAAAATTATCATATAAATTATTTAGAAAAGTAAATTGCAATCTAAAAAAACATAAAATAAACCATTTCGTGTGATAATGTAATGAAATTGGTAACGAAGAAAAAATATACTACGTATTGATATTGTTATATGAGTATATTCCGCTGAGCTGTAGACAGACGGACGAAATCCAAGGTCAACTGATGACCATCCTTCCTTCCCTCGGGACATTGGTAAGGAGGTTCAGAACGACGTACTTGCATAGCATTATCGTAACAGGTGTCTACCGGTATGGCGCTTGTGATTGTGGAGGAGTCCAGCTGCTTGGTTTATGCACAAATTTCTATTAATAATTAGCCCCTTTGTGGCGCGTCATACGGCTCATTAACTTAATTTCTACAGACATAGATATTTAAAACTGTAGCCTGCCGTAATTCACTGAAGTCGCTCATGAGGGCATTGCATATAAAATGTTATATATATTTAGTCAGTTTTCTTTTTTATACTATACAATAAGATAATGTAAGCTTGCAATTTAATTTTGGGAGTTTCTGTAAGATTTTGTTAATTGTTGCTAATATATAAATCTCATCTAACGCATTTCGCGCATATTTTATAGTTAAAAGAATAAAATGCTTTGACTCTGCCTACAAATTTTTCGGGTCTTAAGTGAGGGATAGGAATATAAAAGAAAGACAAGTACTGCAGTCATAGATATAAGTATTTATTAAAAATCAAGAATTACAATTCTATGCTATTCTATATATTTTTAATGCAATAGTATTAACAACAATATCACTTAAACATTCTTGTTTTTAAATTGTTCAGTAGTTCGTGTCCTCGTGTCGCGTCCGCGCCTGCGCGCCCGTCAGCGCGTCAGCGCGGCGGCGAGGGCCGCTGCAGCTGCGCGGCGGCGCCGAGCGCGGGCCGCACGAGGCGCGCGTGGCGCGACAGCAGCGTGAAGGCGGTGAGCCAGCGCGTCAGCGCGGCGGCGAGGGCCGCTGCAGCTGCGCGGCGGCGCCGAGCGCGGGCCGCACGAGGCGCGCGTGGCGCGACAGCAGCGTGAAGGCGGTGAGCCAGCGCGTCAGCGCGGCGGCGAGGGCCGCTGCAGCTGCGCGGCGGCGCCGAGCGCGGGCCGCACGAGGCGCGCGTGGCGCGACAGCAGCGTGAAGGCGGTGAGCCAGCGCGTCAGCGCGGCGGCGAGGGCCGCTGCAGCTGCGCGGCGGCGCCGAGCGCGGGCCGCACGAGGCGCGCGTGGCGCGACAGCAGCGTGAAGGCGGTGAGCCAGCGCGTCAGCGCGGCGGCGAGGGCCGCTGCAGCTGCGCGGCGGCGCCGAGCGCGGGCCGCACGAGGCGCGCGTGGCGCGACAGCAGCGTGAAGGCGGTGAGCCAGCGCGTCAGCGCGGCGGCGAGGGCCGCTGCAGCTGCGCGGCGGCGCCGAGCGCGGGCCGCACGAGGCGCGCGTGGCGCGACAGCAGCGTGAAGGCGGTGAGCCAGCGCGTCAGCGCGGCGGCGAGGGCCGCTGCAGCTGCGCGGCGGCGCCGAGCGCGGGCCGCACGAGGCGCGCGTGGCGCGACAGCAGCGTGAAGGCGGTGAGCCAGCGCGTCAGCGCGGCGGCGAGGGCCGCTGCAGCTGCGCGGCGGCGCCGAGCGCGGGCCGCACGAGGCGCGCGTGGCGCGACAGCAGCGTGAAGGCGGTGAGCCAGCGCGTCAGCGCGGCGGCGAGGGCCGCTGCAGCTGCGCGGCGGCGCCGAGCGCGGGCCGCACGAGGCGCGCGTGGCGCGACAGCAGCGTGAAGGCGGTGAGCCAGCGCGTCAGCGCGGCGGCGAGGGCCGCTGCAGCTGCGCGGCGGCGCCGAGCGCGGGCCGCACGAGGCGCGCGTGGCGCGACAGCAGCGTGAAGGCGGTGAGCCAGCGCGTCAGCGCGGCGGCGAGGGCCGCTGCAGCTGCGCGGCGGCGCCGAGCGCGGGCCGCACGAGGCGCGCGTGGCGCGACAGCAGCGTGAAGGCGGTGAGCCAGCGCGTCAGCGCGGCGGCGAGGGCCGCTGCAGCTGCGCGGCGGCGCCGAGCGCGGGCCGCACGAGGCGCGCGTGGCGCGACAGCAGCGTGAAGGCGGTGAGCCAGCGCGTCAGCGCGGCGGCGAGGGCCGCTGCAGCTGCGCGGCGGCGCCGAGCGCGGGCCGCACGAGGCGCGCGTGGCGCGACAGCAGCGTGAAGGCGGTGAGCCAGCGCGTCAGCGCGGCGGCGAGGGCCGCTGCAGCTGCGCGGCGGCGCCGAGCGCGGGCCGCACGAGGCGCGCGTGGCGCGACAGCAGCGTGAAGGCGGTGAGCCAGCGCGTCAGCGCGGCGGCGAGGGCCGCTGCAGCTGCGCGGCGGCGCCGAGCGCGGGCCGCACGAGGCGCGCGTGGCGCGACAGCAGCGTGAAGGCGGTGAGCCAGCGCGTCAGCGCGGCGGCGAGGGCCGCTGCAGCTGCGCGGCGGCGCCGAGCGCGGGCCGCACGAGGCGCGCGTGGCGCGACAGCAGCGTGAAGGCGGTGAGCCAGCGCGTCAGCGCGGCGGCGAGGGCCGCTGCAGCTGCGCGGCGGCGCCGAGCGCGGGCCGCACGAGGCGCGCGTGGCGCGACAGCAGCGTGAAGGCGGTGAGCCAGCGCGTCAGCGCGGCGGCGAGGGCCGCTGCAGCTGCGCGGCGGCGCCGAGCGCGGGCCGCACGAGGCGCGCGTGGCGCGACAGCAGCGTGAAGGCGGTGAGCCAGCGCGTCAGCGCGGCGGCGAGGGCCGCTGCAGCTGCGCGGCGGCGCCGAGCGCGGGCCGCACGAGGCGCGCGTGGCGCGACAGCAGCGTGAAGGCGGTGAGCCAGCGCGTCAGCGCGGCGGCGAGGGCCGCTGCAGCTGCGCGGCGGCGCCGAGCGCGGGCCGCACGAGGCGCGCGTGGCGCGACAGCAGCGTGAAGGCGGTGAGCCAGCGCGTCAGCGCGGCGGCGAGGGCCGCTGCAGCTGCGCGGCGGCGCCGAGCGCGGGGCCGCACGAGGCGCGCGTGGCGCGACAGCAGCGTGAAGGCGGTGAGCCAGCGCGTCAGCGCGGCGGCGAGGGCCGCTGCAGCTGCGCGGCGGCGCCGAGCGCGGGCCGCACGAGGCGCGCGTGGCGCGACAGCAGCGTGAAGGCGGTGAGCCAGCGCGTCAGCGCGGCGGCGAGGGCCGCTGCAGCTGCGCGGCGGCGCCGAGCGCGGGCCGCACGAGGCGCGCGTGGCGCGACAGCAGCGTGAAGGCGGTGAGCCAGCGCGCGTTGCACACGTGCCCGTCGCGCCGCGGACTCGTCGACACCACGCCGCGCAGGTAGTAGCGCGTGCGCCCCGCGCTCCTCCGCCGGGAACGCGAGCCCGCCACCGCTGTCGCCCTTGCACAGCGCCGCCGTGCCTGCGCACGCGCACACACTTCTATTGCATCTGTTTGCTATGTTTGCTATGCCCCCCGACAGGCGAGATTCGTGCTCTGTGACGCTCCAAAACGAGACAAATATATAATTGACAGACCCGTTGGTCGAGTGACAAGAGACCCTTCCCAAAAATCCAAGGGTCGAATCCCGCTGGTTAATCTTGTGTAGTACATATATTAAGTACTATTACGAATGATTTCCTATAAATCGAAACGTACGAAAACAAATTTCTATCATTGTTGATTCAAATTCAAATTCAAAAACTAGGGAATTGGTGTGTCAGTCTGGAAAATTTATTTATTTACATACATACATACATAACATCACGCCCATAATCCCCGAAGAAGTAGGCAGAGTCAAAGGGGCAGCAAGCCCCTTCAACCACATTCAGCTAAAAATAAAGCCGGGCTGGGTCAGATGGAAAATTGTGAAAAAACAATGACAAGCGGCTAACGTGTCGCCTACACAATCACACACCCAAAACCCGATATACCATTAGTCACCTTTTATGATATGCTAGGCAAAAACCACAGTTGGCACATTCTTTTTAAGTCCCAGACACAGGACTGTGGGCTGGGTTGGATGAAAAGACCAGCTAGCCAGACGCAATCTGCCCAGTGTTTCGAGTACTGACCGTTGCGGAAGCCGGCGCAGATCTTGTCGTTGGTAATGTACTGACGGAAGTGCGCAGGCGCATCGCGCTGGCACTCCTCCACCGGCACCAGCGGCAGTGACGATACCTTCAGCACGTCCGAGTACACGTACTCGTCCTCCGAGGACAGGCCCCAGCCGGACACCTGAGTAAAATCAAGAGACTGCAATAAATTCCCATTCCTATTCCCATCCACATGGCCACTCTAAGCTGCCACCATTACCAGTCCGAGGCTGCCCGCGTAGAGCTGTCGCGTCTCGAAGTCGTGCCCCAGGTCGACACAGATAGGCCGCACGTGCGGCCGCCACTCCAGCACGCCCGCCAGCGTCACCAGCGCCACGTCTGACTGGAAGTTGTTCGCGCTGCCCAGGAACCGCTCCGGCAGCTCCAGCTTAGACACCTGCGGCGAACCGAATCCTCGCTGAGTATGCGCCAAGTGCCCTATGCGCCAAGACGTGTGGGATCGATTCCCGCCCAGGAAATCCTGGTTTATTGTTATCATCTTCCTAGAGTTATATCCTCTGCTTAGTCAGGATTGTTGGAACATCATAAGAGATTGGGTGAGTCTGTAAACCCTTCGATAAAGGATACGGGAAAATTGGACCAAGGTTACAAATTCAGCTATTTTGGATGTACAGGTTTCTTCAGGATGTTTTCCCTCATCGTCAAGTTAGTTAGTGATTTAAAGGTGGATATTGATTTGGAGCGAAAAGAGTGTGCCACAGTCGAAACGGAACGATGTGATCTCTGTTTATCCCTATAATAAAGACTTGACAGAATGTATGTATTGAAAGATTTATAAAGATTTGAAAAATTCACAGGTACGTGTCCGGGTTTAAACCGGCAACCGTTCGGATATGAGGAGCGTGTCCCCGCCACTGAACCACCTCCGCTCCAAACCACACCACAATGCGCGTGCGCACTCACGTTGAACCGCTGCACGTCGGTGTCGCGCGGGTCGTCCCAGCGCCGGTAGATCTTGCCGACGGCCACGGCGAAGTCTGTCTCCGGCAGCTGCTTTTGCACGTCGCCCCAGAAGCAGTGCGCCGCTGCGACCAGACCAACAGCTGGGTCAGTTGGCAACACGTGGTGCCGGTATGTAGTGTTAGATAGCTCAACGTGTACCAGGTACACCGAATGACAGGTGAACCTCATACTTTTCAGTGCTAGATTAAATTAGAGCGGATAGCATAGTGATAGATTAGTCTACTCTCAGCCATAGATATAAAAAACCAAGTAACCAGTGACAAGGCGTTGCGGGTGTAAGAACCAAAACCTACAACAAAATGTGTCCAAATTATATAAGTAAACACACAAATATAATCTGCAATTCATTAACAGATAGGCAGAGTCCGACAAGCAATAATTTATGAGGTATGTAAGCTCCTCGAGAGCTTACCGCCCCTTGGAGATTGCGAGCGTGCTGATAAGTATGTATGTCATAATGAATCGTTCAAGACATGGTCGCACCCGACACGACGACCGTAGTGGTGATGATGGACCCGCCGCAGATCTGGCGCAGGCGCGGCGGCGCGGGCGCAGCGGACGCGTCGCGCCGGTACACGCCCGCGTGCCACGGCAGCTCGCCGCGCGCCGCCTGCTGCCCGCCGACCATCAGCTCCACCTGCTGCGACGACGGCAGCCCGCACTCTGGAACAGGTCGGAGCCACTCAGCTCGGGTTTGTACTGCCACTCGAGCGTCCAGTGTAAACACTCTTAGGTATCGTCACGATAAGCCGACGCGGCGTACTACGAGGCATCGTATCGTAGAAATATACGAGAAGCAACAACCGGATTCGTCGCTCTTTGGTCGGGTCTGGGCTGGCCTCAAGCGGTGCTTTCTGCTCAGATGTCTTCCTCTGCTCAAAGAAATACGGTACTATAGCCTATTTCTTAACAAGAGTCCTTCCCTCGTGCTAATTCAGCGCCATTCTCGGCGCGGTCAGACCCGAGAGGTAGACCCCGCAAGCCACCAGCGGCTAAGAGAGGAGAAGAAGTCGATATGTCGGATCCGTCATGACTGGGTGTTATGAGATGTTACAATTTTTGTTTTTTATGTCCCTTGAAATGACTTTCGCGAACAAAAGATGGCTTCTTTTGTTGAGGGAAGTCCGTTCGTTTGTTTGTCTGTGCCGCGCTCACCGCCGACGGTGGCGCAGCGCAGCCACTCGTACTCGCAGTCGTCGTTGGGCTCGTAGATGTCGGCCCGCACGAACGCGACCGCCACGCCGCGCTCGCGCAGCGCCGACTTCAGCCAGAACGCGTTGCAGCTGCACTTGCGCCGCGCGTTCAGCGTCAGCGTCAGCGTAGCCGACTGCACACAAGCGTGGGCGTTATGTTAGCTTTACTAGCGATAGTTGACCTTGAAAATCAGTTTGAATATTCATAAAAGGATAGCGCAAAATGTATCATTCCATTAATGACAGTTTTTTTTTTTTTATTGAGGAATGCATTTACGCACCATCCAAAAAGGGTGAGGCGGGCTCGAAACCGGTAGCAATCTCCGGAGACCCTACCGACTAAACCTCAAGGCTGTCGTTCTTCGGGCGCTAACGCAAAACCAACGGGATCCCCACTGTCGGGATTCATCTCGAAAAGTCTACGCAGCGCGCGCTGCCGCCTAGCGGCCCATCTCGAGGGAGTGGTATTCTCCCCCAGAACACCTAGGGTGGTGTTTCACGACCACATAGACAGCTGTGTACCCTATCCTGACGGACCGGGTGTAACACCTGCAGTCGGCTTCTCCGGGGACGATAGAGGGCCAGAGGACCCATCCCCTAACCCCCACGACCCCAAAGGCCCTTTTAGTCGCCTCCTACGACAGGCAGGGATATTTCAGGAGTATTCGGAGCCCCCCCTGCAGGGCGCAATGACAGATAACTCAACCCAACTCAACATTATTATTTGTATACATGAGGTTTAAGCAGGTTCATTGTTCCTCACACCCTGCCTATATTTTGGATTGCAGGCGTGATGCATGAATGTAGTCTGTAGAATATTGAATGTGTTGGAATCCTGGCAAATGAAATACGATGCCACAAGAACGCGTACTTAAATATTAATACAGTTCAGAACAAACGCTTAACCGGTTTTCTCTTTCGTCTCTCTCATTTCACTCCGTTCCTTGTCAAACATTTTACATCATTCTGTTCTACGTATGTATCAAACTTTATTTATAAAATGTACAAGTTCTAAGAAGAGTAGAGTGCCGTAAACCTGGTCGCCCGTGGGGTTGAGCGCCTCGAGCGCGTAGTCGTCGCGCGAGCAGTTGATGGTGGCGACCGGGTTGTTGGTCAAGTCGAGGTCGGCGGGCACGCCGGGCGCGCGCAGCACGCGCAGCTCGGCGCACGCGAGCGCGCGCACGTCGTTGTCGCGCAGGTCGAGCGCGCGCAGCCGCCGCGCGCCGCGCACCCAGTCCTCGCACACGCGCACCGCGCCCGTGCTGCTCAGCGACAGCGCCGTCAGCTGCGTCAGCGGGGACAGCAGCGACACGCCCCCTGCCGTGCGACCGAACTCAATGTGGTCTCAGCTTACACTTCGTGCAGTAGTACAGCTGAGCCATATTACATTAGCCTAAAAGCAACATACATACATACATACATAACACCTCGCCCGTTATCGCGAAGGAATAAACAGAATTAAAAGGGCGGCTAGCCCGCCTTGACCGCATTTAGCCAAAAAATAAAAGTGGGCGGTGTTACATGGAAAATTGTGAACAAGTAGTGACAACACCCAGAACCTGATAAACCATTAGTCGCCTTTTACGACATGATAGGCAAACAGCGGCACATATTTTTTAAGTCCCAGACCAACATACTAACTGCTTATGTTTTCGTAAAAATAAAAAATAAATCAGATTATAAGTCTATTACACCTATATGCCAATTGAAATGTGCATGTAGAATTAGGTCGGGATCTCCAGGGTTGCCGATTTATCTAGCGAGCAATGAGTAGCAGGGAACGATGCTTGCGGTCGGTGACTCAGTTAGCCTACTATGCTGGCATTACGCGATCGGTTGGAGTCAGCCGCTCACTGGGACCCTGAGGGGACACGGCTCAGTACAGCGGGATGCGAGTGAGCGCGGCTACCGGCAGGGCAGAGGTCCCCGAGCGGGTTGCGCGAGAGGTGCAGCTCGCTCAGCGCGGGTGCTGCCAGCAGCGCGCCCAGCGCCAGCGCGCTCAGCCGGTTGCCCTCCAACAACAGCATCTCCAGCGCAGGCAACGCGCTCAGCAACGACCTGAGGGGACCAGCACAACAACTACTGAACATTACTGCTGCTGAGCGCCGGCAACTTTATCCACTCTCACGCTTTAAAGGTATATTAAAAAACGAAGTACACATTTAAAGATGCCTAGAACTAAAAATGGTTACGAATTATTCTGACTGACTGCAAAAAATCACGAGGAAACGACTGATGATGGCTTTATGTACGGTAATTCTGCGACAGTTGATAAAAAGTACGCCAATGATCGTTGGGATAGTTGATTTGCCACATATTCACTACAGTGTAAACTATGTTTATGATTGCCAAATGTGTATCAGCATCACCAGCCTATACTTGGCTGCCGATAGATTATGATACTTCGGAAAAATTTATGAATTGGTTACCACGGCAGAAAGACGAGCTCGTTATCGCTCAAGTCGATAAGCCGCAGGTCGGGCGAGTAGGCGAACAGGTCGTCCGGCAGCGCGTCGAGGTGGCATTCGGAGGCGTGGAAGCGCTGCAGGCGCGCGGAGCAGTTCAGGAAGGCGGCGGGGAGGGGCGCGCGCGGCGCGCGGCGCGCCACGCGCAGCTCGGGCACGCCGCAGCCCGCCTGCGCGCCCAGCGCGCGCTCGCTCGCCGCGTCGCTCAGCGACACGTACTCCAGCGCCGGCGCCGCCAGCGCGCCCGGCAACGGCGCGTGCAGCCACAGCTTCTCCAGCCGCGGCGCCGCGCCTGACACCGACGTCAGGTTCTCCTCCTCCAGCTGTAGTGCGAAGGCAGTCTTGTTTATTAAACTGCAATGCTATTTACGTTATCACGTCGGTATTGCATATGTTCCGTATATGGCTCAAAAAAATTCGAAAATCTCTCTTAAAGTTTGGCAACACATACGCGATTCTACTGATATTAAGAGAGCCTATGGGCGAGGATGATCACGTCGGTTTACATGATGTAAGTGATCTTGCTTAACACCTCTAATAAAAAAAAATGGAATCCGTTTACTACAGTCTACCATTCCAACTCTATTCCTCAATAAGAGTGCGTTTTGCTGGTGACCCGACAATCAAATCTGCGAGTACCGTGAGCTCCAGCACGCTGAGCGCCTCGGGCGGCAGCGCGCTGAGGCCGGTGCGCGTCAGCTCCAGGCTGTCCAGGCGCGGCGGCAGGCGCGCGGCGCGCACGCTCGTCAGCGCCAGCACGCGCAGCCCCTCCAGCGCGTCCAGCACGCCCGCTTCCAGCTCCAGCGTACCGTTCTCCGCATTCACGCCCAGTCTGCAACACGGCGCCAACAAATTTGAGTCCCCTGTTCATTAGGGACTTGAATATAATATACCAACCGAATAACTAACTAAACTTCACACCGCTTCCGTGGCGGGGTAGGCACACCATATGGCACGAACCGAACGCCATATGACACGATCCTTACACACCTCACTTGCTTGTTCAACATTTATACATATATTAACCTGCTAATATCTTAAAATACACTTTTCTGGTCACATTCTCTATATTAATGTCTGTACAAGCACTCGACAAGCCCGGGTCTTGCTTGCAGCGATATGGGCCTAACATACAGAGGCCTTATCGCAGGTTTTATTATGTTTTAATGAGTGGGATATTATATGGTAATTGTATTAATAGTAAATATGTATATATGTATTATTGTTTATGTATTTATGTGTAGTTGTTAGTGCACCTGGTGAGCGCGGTCAGGCCGGCGAAGGCGTCGGGCGCGAGGCGCGCGCCGGCCGGCAGGTCGAGCAGGCGCAGCCCGCCGCCCGCGCTCACGTTGAGCGCGCGCAGCGCCGCCGCGTACCCGCCGGCGGGCGGCGCGCACGCGCGCAGCGACACCGTCGGGAAGTGCGCGCGCCGCTCCAGCGCCGGCCACGCGCCGTCGCCCAGCGGCGCCGCCGCGCACGACGCCTCGAACGACTCCTCCTCGTCGTAGTAGATCTCGGCTTCTTTACCTGCAATGTTTACGCAACATTTTCAGGTCTTTAATGAGCATTAGATACTAAGTGTGGATACTAAATTGTAAAATAAGTCTAAGGTTGAATATTAGGTTCTTGGGATCTAGGGGTCGTGGTATCTGGAGATTTTAGGGTCTTAGAATCGTGTGTTATTTGTGTCTTAGGCTTTTAAGATCTTGTGATCGCGGGATTTTGGTACCTGAGTTCTTTGGATATTAGAATCTTGGTGTGAATGTTTTGGTGTTAGTGTCTCCACATAGTCGAATATTTGATAACAGTCAGTTCGCACCGTTGAGAGTGAAGGCGTCCCTGTAGGGGTCGTACTGGCAGCGGTCGCCGGCGGCGGGCGGGCAGCGCAGGCGCGGCCGCTCGCGGTACGCCGCGCCGCGCGCAGCCAGCGCGCACGCGCACGCGCACCACAGCCACAGCGCGCTGCGCGACCACATCGCACTACACATCTGTATGCACACCAATATATTCATTATTATTTCCCATTGTGATCTGGTACACAAATATTGTACCGACTGAGTTCCGTTACTCTAGCATTTCGAAAAAAACAACTAATGGTGTATTGGGTGTTGTGTCGGCGGCGAGCTGGCTATATCATTTCTGGTTCAATAGTGTTTAAGGAGTGTATTGCTCCTACTTGGTATAAATATTAATTTAATTTGTTATTCAATCTGGCATTGAAAAGAGTAACTACTTAGTTTCTTGCCGGTTTCTCCTCGATAGATGCAACATTCCGAACCGGTGGTAGATTCGAATTGTTCTATTTTGTATCTATTATTTGACGATTTACAAGCGCTTTTTGAGGCCTACGTAAATAAATATATTTTGAGTTTTTTGAGTTATGACTCCGCCGGCGCCCCCGGAGACTGCTGGCGTGGTGTATTTATGTAAGCATTTAGCTGAGGTCGCGACTAATAATAACATGTGAGAGGCCTCTAATCGTTATGGAAAGAGCTAAGAGGATTACCCTGAAACAGCAGAACGGATAAATAAATAAATACCTAAATAAATTAAATAAATTCTCCAGTCTGACACACCAATTCCTTAGTTCCATTCTCTGGATACTAGGTGAACGGACATACATACTTAAATAATTATATAAACATCCACGACTCGAGTACAAATGTCCATGTTCATCACACGAAACATTCGCCCCTAGCGGGATTCGAACCCAAGACCCTGGTTTCGTGGCCACACGATCAACGGGTCAGTCATGTTGTTGTTGCGCTGATGTTTGTTAATCTATATCTATACTTATAATAAATCTGTGGAGAGGTCAATTTTGTACATGAAATTTATTTTCAAAATAACTATCAGGGAGTGATTAGATGCCAAAAATGCAATCAGTAAAATTTTTGTCTGTCTGTCTGTCTGTATATTCCTTATAGAAACAAAAACTACTAGACGGATTTTAACGAAACTTGGTACAATTATTCTTCATACTCCTGGGCAGGTTATAGTATACTTTTCATAACGCTACAATCAATAGGAGCAGAGTAGTGAAGGGAAATGTTGAGAAAACGGGAGAAGTTACTCCATTTTTTAAGCTTCCGTCGCGTGTGCAGCCTTAATGGTAAAAGTTACATAGAAATCATGTATGACAGAAATAGTCTTTATAATATTAACCATAAACGCGGGTGACACCGCTGGCACAGCTAGTTATAACTAAGAACCAACATTGCGTCAGCTTCTAACCAAACAAACCTCATTAAAGTCGGTAAATTCGTTCGTGTACTACGGTGCCACAGACAGACACACAGACAGGCTATGTTCGTACCAGATGATCGCGGTCGGCGCAGGCGGGGTCCCGCGACAGACAGACAGAGCGACGTTACACGTGCATCGTATATACCTACACTATATACTAGCACATAAGCGCTGTTCATGTAAACAGCACCAATATCAAATATGTACTATTATTATGTGCGCATAATTACCTCCTGCGTGTAAATGTGATTAGATTATTATGTACAACACATGTTATTATGACCGCTGACGCCCCCTCGTCGCCTGGTCTCACTGAAAACCAGCGTCTTGGTGATTTATCGTCACCTCGACACATGCTGAGTGGGCGCCATGCCGGTCCTATATTACTAATTGTTTGTTTTTTTATTTAATTATTTTTTATATGTATTTACTTGATAAGTGATATAGACCAAATAAACTATTCTTATTCTTATTTATATTGCCCGTATACAGCAGAATTAAACCAGAGAGGAACGATGTCCCGGATAATTATTTTACAAATACAAATAACGACTTCTCATAGTTACGATACTACAACTTAAAGCTGTTATTATTAAATTAAATACATCGTTTTGTTTCTGTAAACAGATTAAGCACGTGTTGATAGGTATATACTTTAAACCATATTTGTCCTCAATGTATTAAACAACAAATTAAATAAACATATATTTGTGTAGCAAATGTCGGCTAATGCAGCTCAATAGGCAAGTTGACTCAAAAAAAATAATTAGTCCATTATAGAGATTCAAAAAAATATTGCTCACGTATTTTTTCTTTTGTTCAGCAAACCAAAAATTACGAAGATACAGCGCGTTAAAGGTGCGCGTGACGTCACTTGTTCTGTATAATTTTAGCAACAAGTGATGTAAAAGCGCCCCACTCCAGATCTTTGAAGCGCCGTATCTTTGTTATTTTCCGAGCATTTGATAAAGCAAAAAATACAAACTAAATATTTTTTGATAATCTGACTAGCGGACT
>OX596228.1:7444339-7465869 GCA_951394215.1 Glyphodes perspectalis
CCCCTTCGGGATTATGGGGGAGATGTTATGTCTGTAAGCAAGTAAGACCTTGCTGGGTTACGTGTTTTGACACCTGATTGTGTAGCAGGTGGCATGTAGCCGGCTCGTCGCGTATACTATAACAAGTCCCAATACCCGATGTCCCGACAGTCGCTGTTTACGACAAGCTAGGCGAGGACACAGCGTCTGTGTTGCAGTTGTGTTGTCTCAGGTTATTATTTACTTGTTCGTTAACAGTTAACTTTGTGCCGGGCGCGCGCGAGGGCCCCTCGCGCCGCGCTCGTCTTCATAACGACTGATTGCACAAAAAATAATGTGATGATAACATGTTAAGGAATTTTATACTTTAACACTTTTGTAATAAATGCAAATTTAACGTGAGGCAGCGGAAGCGAGGTACATACTAATAAACATATCTGTAATGTTATGCTCAATCGCGGAGATTGATCGCCGCGAACGAAATTTATTAGAAGGATGTAAATAAATAAATAAATAAATAGTTTTGTTTCCGGCTAATCTCTAGAATACTTAAGTCCATTTTGATAGAACGTGTATTGTCAAAGCGGTTATTATAAGGCAACTAAGACTTTTTGATATCCTCCTAACCTTCTTTATTTTAAGTAATTGTTAAGAGCTCGAAACACAATCACTTTTAATGCACCTCTCGCTGCGAGGTGAGACAGCAGTTAGGACTGACTATATTTATTGATTTAAAGATAGTCAAGAAAATAGTACGAGTATATATACAATATATTTATTCAAACTTATAGACTAGACAGGGATCATTAATACACAGTATAACACAGCACGACCACTGTTGTGGGTGTATAAAAAGATTCTAAACAAAATAATTGTTTTAATTAAAATGGATCAGTTAAAATATCATTTAAACTGGAAACTTCTAGAAACTTCTAGCGAGAGGGAGCGAAGAGAGCGATGTTCCGCTTTAAGTACTCGTTTAAGTACTCTTTCGTCTAGGAAACTTACTGTTGAATGTATAACTAATGCGAAAGTTAGTTTGTATGTTTGTTACGTACAATAAATAAAAAATATAGATTCTCTAGACCGACACACCAATTCCCTAGTCACAAACTAAGCTTATAAGCTTGTGCTATAGATACTAGGTGAACGGATATACGTACTTGAATACGTTTATAAACATCCATGACTCGCGTACAAATGTCCATGTTCATCACACGAAACATTTGCTCCTACCGGAATTCGAACCCGCGACCCTCGGTTTCGTGGCCAGGGTCTCTGACCACTCGACTAACTGGCCGGTCAATAAATAGATCATCATATGATTGTGGATACACGGAGACAGGAGTACAAACGTGGATATATATAATAAATTATTTATTATTGTTATTTATTATTATTATATTAATATTATACAGAGCCACTGAGCGAGAAGTGCAGCTCCCGAGAGACACAACGACTTGAAGGCGGTCGCGGCTCGAGCTCAGCTTTGAAGCTAAAGCGAGTTTGCAGTCAACCGGTTTTAGCGGCTTTAATAACTTGAGACGCGCACACTTAATATTACTCCTAAAACACGGATCTGGGCGCGCGGGCAGTGTGCTCACCAAGTTCTAAAAACTGAGAACGTATAATAAACAAAACTGTTTGGGCCCTGTTTACCTCTCGCGTGGTTTTTTTCACTACCTAACCTACAACATAAAATAATAACCTAACCTAAATAATACCTGTTTTTTTTTTGTGATCTTTTATTCTAATCACCATATAGTTAAAATATTATAACTTCAATAGTAATATCAAAAAACATGGTGCTCCCTTTAAAATATCTATTTAGGTACAAAATACTAATACACCAGCGTTATAGCGACATTTTGTAATATTGATATTAAAAGTAAATTAAACTAAACTTCGCGCCACTTCCCTACCCCGGCAGGCAGAGGAAACTGAACGTCATATAGAAATGATCCTGACATTTATATTAAAGTAATTTGTATTTATATTAAGACTATTTACATTACAATTATTTATTGTTAATTATAAAATACTAACATGTGTTAATATTTACTTAATGTACCTACATTGTTGGATCCTACCACGATCCATGGAGCTTTGTATATAAAGTACTGTCACTCCTACAATTATAAGTAAATATCTAATTGAATGATCACCTTCTTTGTGTAAAGTCATGACCTCTATCTTCATATTATCAGCCCAGGTCTAGATTAATGTTGCTGCAGCGACGAGGGCTGCGTTGATGTCGGAGTAAACTCTTGAGGACCCACCAAAAGATATGTTTTTTTTTCTTTGTTCCAATATCGTTGGATTTGTATATCTTATTGTAAAGTGACGTGTAATAATTGAACCAATGGTTTCAATCGACAGTCTTCATATAATGTTTAATGACACCGTTACACACTCATCTTCCTAGCGTGATGTCCTGTGCTCAGACGGGGTCCGCTTTGGCTAAAGCCATGATCCCGGACTTAGCGACGCTGGTAATTACATTGAAACGACTGCTGATCTGACCTTCGTAACCCTAAGATAGCTTTGATTGAGCTACCACCGCCCTCACACCCTCACACCCCTACACGCTGCTCACATTAGTAAAATAATACAGTAAAAACAGAACTTGTCGTATGTTTACAGCCACGTTATTGCTGGGTTGTATATTCACATTTCGGTTCCCTGTGCCTGCCCCGCAAGAGAAGTTAGTTAGTTAGTTATATTTACATAATAACAACAAATAAATAAATATTTATTATGACAACATCATATACATTGATCTGACTTCGATTTAAGTAGACATAAGCACTTGTGTTACGGATATCAGGATCAACAGTGGGTACTACAAATATATACTTAAATATTAGATATTAACACCCAAACACAGAACAAACACAAGTATTAATCACACGAATGTTTGTCCTGGGCGGGGATCGAACCCACAACTTCTGGCGCATATGACAGGGTCACTTCCGAATGCCATGCACGCCATCGCGCCAGTCAACATCAAAAACGTAAATTTGTAAAATAAATAAACACGTACGTACCTGAGGTATGAAGCCGGCGGCGCGTCGGCGCGAGGCGGCGGCGCGGGGCACATGCGCCGGCGCGACGCCGCGGCGCCGCGCGCGGAATCGATTCGCGTGAGGAATCGATGCTGCGCGATCGATTACCGAAGTTTATTGACCTTTTTGAAGTCGTATATAACCTTATGTTAAATGTTAAATGCTAGATTTGTAAAAATGAAGTATGTCAAAAACAAGGCATTTTGATTATTTTTATAGAGCAAAGATTTTTTTTCCATACACGTATAAAATTATTTAACAAATAACCAGGCAATATAAATGAACTGCCTATGCATAGATTACATACTAAAGAGCATCTAATGAGAAAGGCTTGTTATACTATAGAAGATTTTGTTAGTGACAAATATTTGTAATTGCTTTTATACACATATTATACCTTTTATAAATTTGTATAGCATAGTAGCTTAAGAATATAATAATTGTTATTAATACTTATTGTAAATTTGGCGATGAAAAGAGTAACTATTGAGTTTCTTGCCGGTTCTTCTCGGTACAAGCCATTTCCCGAATCCGGTGGAAAATTTTCATTTGTATTTACTGACTATTTATAAGTGCTTATTTAATTAAGCCCACGTGCAAAAAAGAGAATTTCATTTCATCTCATTTAATTTCATTTATGAGGTAATTTGTTCGTGTAGTCAACCGACTAAATATTAAGCAGTTTTTGTAAAATAAAAATCGTAGAATATTATAATTCAAAATTAATAAGATTTTACAACATACTACTATATAACGAAAGTTTATTTTTCAGAATTTATATGTCAAAATAAAACATCAAAATCACTATTAAATTTTTTTACCGAACTCATTTATCTCAGCAGTTGCGGCGGCTGGCTGTATGATAATGTATGCATTTGCCGGTACGCTCATTAAAAAGTTTTGTAAACGCGCGCGAAAATTGCGTGCGCAGATTATTTGATGATGCAAAATGGTGGATAGTTTTTAAGATTTAATATTAGTGTTATTTGCTTATATTAATTGGTTGCGGTTGTGTTGATACAATGCGAAAAGAAGTTAATATGATAAATGTATAATTTATATGTCATTTAAATATAGGATGTATTTTAATTAATGTTGAACAGGTAATTTGATCGGCGAATCAGAGTAAGTACCTACTTGGCTACTTTAAAATTATTAAGTTAACATACTAATTTATAAAATCAAAGTCTTGTAAGACCGAGCAAGCTCAAGAATGCTTCATAATAATTGCTTTTATGTTCGTTATACATTTACGTGAAAACGACGGAGGGTTTTAGTGGATTCAAATCACAATTTAAGTGCGGCCAGATTAATATAATACAAAATACATACATAATGATATAGAGTTATTTGCATTTTTTACTAAAATATAGCAAATACAAGTACCTACTTGCTAAGTGGCATATCTGCCAGTGCAATAGCCTTTATCAGCGATACCTGATCCCCGTGTAACCAGACGCTGACGTCTGACCCAGGGGTCGCAGCGTTTGTAAGGGCTCCTTGTCAACTGTGATCACACTCAACACGTTACCGTCCGTGGGGTAGCGTTGACGAGTACCCGCCACCACGTTTGATGCCTGTCCTGTACAGAGGGAACCATGATAGGCGCAAAAACTGCATCAGAGTGAACTGAATCCGATATTTTTGTTTTTTAGGTGAAAATCAAAAGCACACGTCACGTAACTTCCTAGCTACGATCTCACTTTGATCGAACTCAGATCGAACTAACGTATATTTGCGTAGTGACGACGTTCAGCGCTCTTCGCTTATAGCACCTAAGTCAAAAGGCACATATTAATTGATTACAGTAATCGCGCTGCGGGCCGCACGTCGGTTTTGCGAGTCATACTACACGCTGCGGGCCGCTCGCCACTCGTCATGCTGCTGCCTGTGGTCGCCTCCCGGACGCCATATTTTGAAGCGGTGGTAGCTCAATGGTAACGATACGCGCCGCATTAACAACGGGACAGGTTCAAACCCGAGCATCCCTGGATTGTCAAGTCTATACAGGTGAGGGAAAACATCGCAATGAAACATGCATATTTCAACAACTATGGATGATCCTAAGTCTGGGTTCCCTATAAGAATACAAAGGTCAGATCGGTTTCTTCAATGTCATTACCGGACTCGCTAAATCCTGGATCATGGTCCGACCCCGACAGGGCGCGACATAACGCTAGGGAGATGACTGTATTTTTAAGCATTTAATTTTTTTAAATTGACTAGCAGCGCCCCGCGGTTTCACTTGCTATTCATGTGGGAATGTAGGAATAAAGTGTAGCCCATGACACTCACAAATAATGAGGCTCTCTATTGGGGAATATTTTTTCAAATACGGTTCTGTAGATTCAGAGCATAACCTCACGACCTCACAAACTTGACCTCTGTATAATATCAGTCGGTATTGAGTACAGATGTGCGAGGCGGCGCTCAGGAGGCGCGACCACTTGTCTCGAACAATTGATATTTTTGCAAATATTCCTCAGAAACTTATAGAATGAGAGAATTAGACAAGCTCGATGGCTCATTCGGTAGTGACCCTGCCCCATGCGCCAAGAGTTGGGGGTTCGATCCCCACCCAGGACAAACATTCGTGTGATGAACACTTGTGTTTGTTCTGTATCTGGGTGTTAATATTCAAAATTTAAGTATATATTTGTGATACCACTGTTGTTTCTGATATTCGTAACACAAGTGCTTAAGCTACTTACCTCTGAGTAAGATCAATGTATGTGATGTAGTCTGATATTTATAGTTTAATTAAAGTGTTTATACAACGTATCGCAGGAGGCGCGCGGCGGGCGCTGCGGCCGCCTGCACTGCGCACGCGCACGCGGACGGGTTCAGTTACCAGTCGGAGCGGTGCGCACGTGCGTATGTAATACATACTCGAGCCAGCTGTGTGTGAAGGAGCGACTACGACTCTATTCGACGAGTACTTACAACAAATTATAGGAACTAGTGATTTGTGATCGCCCACTGGTCGAATTTCAACCATTATTAGTTTTATTTTTTTAAATTATTTATTGTAATATAATATTTTTGCACTCGTTCTCATACAAGCGTTACCTGCGCTGGACCTCATCCTCCCCCGTCCGCGTTCGCTTCACGTATTGATGTACAGATAATTTGTTTAATTTCGTTTGAAGTAACTTCTTGACTCGTGAAATGATTAGATTACAGCGTGTCTGAGTGGAACCCACGGCGGTATGTTTAGTTAGTATGGGTGTTACATTGAAGCGGTTGCCACCTGGCCTTAGCAATTAGTTTATAGTTAGATTAGGGTCGCGTTTTGGTCTGGGACTTAAAAATAATGTGCCAACTGTGGTTCTGGTCAACCGACTTGGTATACCGGGTTTTGTGTGTGTGATTGTGTAGGCGACGAGCTAGTCATTTGTCATTAATTTTCACAATTTTCCATCTAACCCAACCCAGTTTTATTTTTGGCTGAATGTGGTTTAAAGGGGCCTGTCCCTGATTGCCTACCCCTTCGGGGAATATTGGCGTGATGTTATGTATGTAGATTAGGGCTATTATATAATTGAATATCATTTAAATGATAGAAATCTTTAATCTGCTTGCTCATTGTCACATAGTCTCCTGTAACGCTTCTATCGTGATGTATTACATGAGTTGTATTTGAATTGTATTAAGTAGTATGTATTACGGCGGATTGTGTAAATATAATAAAAGTGAACGCTTGTCGTTGCAGGTCGTGGTCGCGAGCGCAGCCGCCGGCGCACACCCGGACCCGCGCCGCGCCGAGACCACCTTTAATATTACATTTTTTTACAGCTTTTCTAATTTTGTGATTCCGTTATAAATCGACCACGAGTACTTTGAACTTACTTATAAATTAGTATATAATTATTAGTGTTAGAGCGATGGTAGCTCAATGGTAAGGACACGCGCCTCTTAACCGAGGAGTGCGGGTTCAAACCCGGGCACGTACATCTGGATTTTTCAAATCTATTTACGTATTTATACCACTAGCTCGGCGGTGAGGGAAAACATCGTGATGAAACCTGCAAATTCAAACAACTTTGGATTTGTAACCATGATCCAGAAATTGTCTGGTATCTCCCCTATCTTAGGGTTACGAAGGTCAGATCGGCAGTCGCTTTAATGTAATTACCAGACTCGCTAAATCCTGGATCATGGTCTAAGCGGACCCCGTCTAAACACTCTAGGAAGATGATGATGATATAATTATTAGTGTTGGCTCCGTCCTCGTGGAGTTCGTTTAGTAACAGAACAACGTTGTGCATCCCGCGTGACCTGCTGTGCGAGCATCTGCTGTTGCATACTAAAAGTAATGTGTCTGTCTGTTGTAATTGATTGTCGGTATACATAATTTTTTTATCTATGAGAGACGCATCAGTGTTCGTATAAAGTAATCGCAAGTAAGTATCGCGAGGGGCGCGGTAGTTAGTGTTTTATATGCAATGTACGTTAGGCTACTATGATTTGTTTAATTAACAATATACATAGGTAGAGTGACCTATTGAGAATTTAACTTAACATTGTTATTTATTTATGATGGTGTATCAGCAGTTGTTACAAATATTACACGCTGTTCGTTCATCATCATCATCCTCCTAGCGTTATGTCCCGTGTTTAGACGGGTTCCGCTTAGACCATGATCCGGGATTTAGCGAGTCTGGTAATTACATTGAAGCGACTGCCGATCTGACCTTCGTAACCTAAGATAGGGGAACCAGACAATTTTTGGATCATGGTTATAAATCCAAAGTTGTTTGAATTTGCAGGTTTCATCACAATACGACGATACGACGTACATAGATTTGAAAAACCTATGCATGCCTGGGTTTGAACCCTTACTCCTCGGTTAAGAGGCAACATGTCGAAATAACATCGAGTGTAATATTGTGTACATAATAACACTAACAGATAGATGCACCACGTTCATGCGAAGACTTTAGTTTGGTTGTTCGTCATAAAGGTGTAGTACGTGTAATGTCGCCGTCGCTGTCGTCGTCGTTCAAATACTTCTCGTTATACGTTTAGTTGTTTGAGCTGCACGTACTATTTGTTATTCAGCCACTACTGGTGCGGCGAGCTCGTGGTTGTGACGCGCACTAGTTGTACTTGGAGCAGTTTAAGTGCTTCATCGCTATATAATAACAATTTGTTTCACAAATTCAACTCATTGCTTTTTTGATAAATCAGTAACAGCTGATTCAAAATCAGTAATACAAATTTGCCCAGAATTGTATTATGCTGGTACTTAGGTAGGTATTAGAATAAGTAATTAATTGTATCTGACACAAATCATAATTATGTTGACTAGTGTAATTTAGTTTAGACGCGCGTCTGTCTGTGTAGATGGGTTTGAAAACTGATTCTATGCTTTTAACGGTATTTGATGTATGTATGTTATAACTGTTTGAGCGAGGCGCGCGCGCGGCTCTGTCGCGTGTTGAGTGACGCAGCGGACACGCTCCTACATGTACACATATGAGGCTGCAAGTGGTTTTTATTAATTATCTATCATGTTGGCGTGTTGGTACAAATGTTGATAATATTTGATATTTTATATGAATTGTCTAAGAACCTGATAGCATAATATATTTGTTTAACCTTCTGTATGTTTCAGTAGTTTTATCTTACAATTAATCTGTTTGTTATAAACAACGACATGTAAGCCATTGCAAACTTGGAGTTAAATTTAAATAAGTAGTTCATACGTTAAAGTATGAGTGTAGTTAATAAGCGCAATAATTTATGTTTACGTGGTAATTATAGGAACGGTGCCTGAAACTAACGATTAATTGTAAAATATAATGCGTCTATTATACGGCTGTAGCTGTGTATACACAGGTGCAACGTTCAAATAATGTACTTAACTCAAAACTTTGCGTTCAAACTCGATTTTGTAAAAGAATGGACTCTCTGAAATGAAAGTAGCAGTTATTTAAGTTGGTGGCCTGCTTTCTATAGAGATATTTTATGACAAATATTATTGTTGTTTCATGTCGTAGGCTCAATAAGAGCATTTGTCAATCATCAGCTCGATGCGCATGAGCAGCGCGCGCGGCGGCCGCTTGACCAATTAGCTGTGTTAACTGTTCTGTTCTGTCTACTAAAAACTTTAACCCCATGTTAAATGTTATAATCTTTGTTTAATTATATTTAGTTACATATATTGTATACGAATTGAACATATATACGTATGTTGTGTAATTATAATGTATGTTCGTCGTGTATATAATATGTGACGTGTTCAGATGTTCCCATTGTCTATTGTGAAGTGCTGTTGTAACTTTTGTTAATAACTATTATAATAATAGCGAGGTTTAGAGGCTGGTGCGAGAGGCGCTCGGCAGGGGGCGCGGGCGGGTGCGAAGTGTTCATAGTCGTTGTGTTGTTGCTTTTATAATTAATTGCAATCACCCCATTTTAAAAATTGAAGTATTTTCTTGATACATACTACAGCTATTATGTTTCCATGAAAAAAAATGTATTCAGCTTTGGAAAACAATATGATTTTAATAATGTATGTTACTCGATTATAGTACTTACCCTTACTACATGGCCGTATAAAATTTCAATAAATTACCTGTGAATATTAAAAACGAACCGAACTTTATTATCTTCTCAAAAAACCTAAAACTCTACCTAGTTGCTAAATGCTATTACTCAATAAATGATTATCTGAATAATTAAATCCAATATTGTTTTTCGTAAATGTATTTAAAATGGTCACCTGCTCTATTACATTTAATTGAGTTGCTACTTGCCATATTGTTATATTTAAATTTTATACAAAACCAAGAATAATTGTTTTAATGATTCAGTAGAATATAGAATTAATTTTTGTATTATTTTACTTACATCTATTACTATAATTATTGTGGTACATCTGTCCTCAAATTTGCAATACCTAAATGGTATTGCAAATATTGTACTACTAAGTTGCTAGTTCCTTTTATGTTAACACCTACTATGTACCCTTAGTGAGCAAATAAATGTTTGATTTGATTTGATTTGTATTATATCAATAATAAATTTATTTTACTATTACTCGAGAAATATAATGTTGTGTCGATATAAATAAAATTAATATAGCTTGTCTTTGAACAAAATTATTTGTGATTGGCGCCATTGGGACGAGGAGCTGGGGCATGTTCGACAAATGAGAGTCATTAACTTGTTACGTGTCGCTCACGGATCATAAGTAGTAGTAGTAGCACAGATTGTACAATAACAATACTATATAATAAATGAATGATTCTTATTCGGTATGATACATTTTCAATTAATTCAAATATGGTTAACATGAATAAATTTTGCATGTTTTTATTTTTGTTTTATTTTAACCGTAGTAGGTTGGTAGCTTAATGAAAAGCACACGCGCCTCGTAACCGACGGGTGCAAGTTTAAGCCCGGTCAATTATCTGTGGAATTTTAAAGTCTAGGTATCTGTTAATACCACTAGCTCGGATGTTAGAGTCAACATCGTGATGACATCTGGACCTACGAATGAAAAACAATGGCCGGAAAATGTCTGGCTTCTATATCTGAGTTCAAAGCGGCAGTCGCTTTAATGTAACTATGAAACATGTTATTTTATAGATCGTAACGAAGTGAAAGTAGTGAACTGCCTCGATGGTCTACTGGTAGCATCACCAAGAGGTCCCGGGTTGAAATTTTGAAATAACTCAGTAACAGTCTGGAGTTAGAAAATCAAAAAGCACGTTAAGCTATTGGTCCTGTGCCTGACATCTTACCGGTCATGTCGAATTTCCGTCTCACCGACTATGAGAGTGAAGGAACAGAAAGTGCACCTGTGTTAGCGCACACACTTGTGCACTATAATATATCCTGCGCAGTTGGCTAATCCTCGTTGAGGTTGGTCGCCGTGACTGATATCGGATAAGAGAAGATTCAGAGATGTGGTGGTGAAATGCGCGCCAGGGCTCATGCGGCAGAGAGCGATGTGATAATAGGGTATAATAACATGGTATTTTGCCTGCGGCGCGGCCTTCGGCCGCGCCCCAGGTGTGCCACCACGCTGCTACCCGGAGTAACCTAACCGGGATGGGTTAGGTTAGGTTTGAGTAACCTAACCCGGAGTAACCTAACCGGGATGGGTTAGGTTAGGTTTGAGTAACCTAACCCGGAGTAACCTAACCGGGATGGGTTAGGTTAGGTTTGAGTAACCTAACCCGGAGTAACCTAACCGGGATGGGTTAGGTTAGGTTTGAGTAACCTAACCCGGAGTAACCTAACCGGGATGGGTTAGGTTAGGTTTGAGTAACCTAACCCGGAGTAACCTAACCGGGATGGGTTAGGTTAGGTTTGAGTAACCTAACCCGGAGTAACCTAACCGGGATGGGTTAGGTTAGGTTTGAGTAACCTAACCCGGAGTAACCTAACCGGGATGGGTTAGGTTAGGTTTGAGTAACCTAACCCGGAGTAACCTAACCGGGATGGGTTAGGTTAGGTTTGAGTAACCTAACCCGGAGTAACCTAACCGGGATGGGTTAGGTTAGGTTTGAGTAACCTAACCCGGAGTAACCTAACCGGGATGGGTTAGGTTAGGTTTGAGTAACCTAACCCGGAGTAACCTAACCGGGATGGGTTAGGTTAGGTTTGAGTAACCTAACCCGGAGTAACCTAACCGGGATGGGTTAGGTTAGGTTTGAGTAACCTAACCCGGAGTAACCTAACCGGGATGGGTTAGGTTAGGTTTGAGTAACCTAACCCGGAGTAACCTAACCGGGATGGGTTAGGTTAGGTTTGAGTAACCTAACCCGGAGTAACCTAACCGGGATGGGTTAGGTTAGGTTTGAGTAACCTAACCCGGAGTAACCTAACCGGGATGGGTTAGGTTAGGTTTGAGTAACCTAACCCGGAGTAACCTAACCGGGATGGGTTAGGTTAGGTTTGAGTAACCTAACCCGGAGTAACCTAACCGGGATGGGTTAGGTTAGGTTTGAGTAACCTAACCCGGAGTAACCTAACCGGGATGGGTTAGGTTAGGTTTGAGTAACCTAACCCGGAGTAACCTAACCGGGATGGGTTAGGTTAGGTTTGAGTAACCTAACCCGGAGTAACCTAACCGGGATGGGTTAGGTTAGGTTTGAGTAACCTAACCCGGAGTAACCTAACCGGGATGGGTTAGGTTAGGTTTGAGTAACCTAACCCGGAGTAACCTAACCGGGATGGGTTAGGTTAGGTTTGAGTAACCTAACCCGGAGTAACCTAACCGGGATGGGTTAGGTTAGGTTTGAGTAACCTAACCCGGAGTAACCTAACCGGGATGGGTTAGGTTAGGTTTGAGTAACCTAACCCGGAGTAACCTAACCGGGATGGGTTAGGTTAGGTTTGAGTAACCTAACCCGGAGTAACCTAACCGGGATGGGTTAGGTTAGGTTTGAGTAACCTAACCCGGAGTAACCTAACCGGGATGGGTTAGGTTAGGTTTGAGTAACCTAACCCGGAGTAACCTAACCGGGATGGGTTAGGTTAGGTTTGAGTAACCTAACCCGGAGTAACCTAACCGGGATGGGTTAGGTTAGGTTTGAGTAACCTAACCCGGAGTAACCTAACCGGGATGGGTTAGGTTAGGTTTGAGTAACCTAACCCGGAGTAACCTAACCGGGATGGGTTAGGTTAGGTTTGAGTAACCTAACCCGGAGTAACCTAACCGGGATGGGTTAGGTTAGGTTTGAGTAACCTAACCCGGAGTAACCTAACCGGGATGGGTTAGGTTAGGTTTGAGTAACCTAACCCGGAGTAACCTAACCGGGATGGGTTAGGTTAGGTTTGAGTAACCTAACCCGGAGTAACCTAACCGGGATGGGTTAGGTTAGGTTTGAGTAACCTAACCCGGAGTAACCTAACCGGGATGGGTTAGGTTAGGTTTGAGTAACCTAACCCGGAGTAACCTAACCGGGATGGGTTAGGTTAGGTTTGAGTAACCTAACCCGGAGTAACCTAACCGGGATGGGTTAGGTTAGGTTTGAGTAACCTAACCCGGAGTAACCTAACCGGGATGGGTTAGGTTAGGTTTGAGTAACCTAACCCGGAGTAACCTAACCGGGATGGGTTAGGTTAGGTTTGAGTAACCTAACCCGGAGTAACCTAACCGGGATGGGTTAGGTTAGGTTTGAGTAACCTAACCCGGAGTAACCTAACCGGGATGGGTTAGGTTAGGTTTGAGTAACCTAACCCGGAGTAACCTAACCGGGATGGGTTAGGTTAGGTTTGAGTAACCTAACCCGGAGTAACCTAACCGGGATGGGTTAGGTTAGGTTTGAGTAACCTAACCCGGAGTAACCTAACCGGGATGGGTTAGGTTAGGTTTGAGTAACCTAACCCGGAGTAACCTAACCGGGATGGGTTAGGTTAGGTTTGAGTAACCTAACCCGGAGTAACCTAACCGGGATGGGTTAGGTTAGGTTTGAGTAACCTAACCCGGAGTAACCTAACCGGGATGGGTTAGGTTAGGTTTGAGTAACCTAACCCGGAGTAACCTAACCGGGATGGGTTAGGTTAGGTTTGAGTAACCTAACCCGGAGTAACCTAACCGGGATGGGTTAGGTTAGGTTTGAGTAACCTAACCCGGAGTAACCTAACCGGGATGGGTTAGGTTAGGTTTGAGTAACCTAACCCGGAGTAACCTAACCGGGATGGGTTAGGTTAGGTTTGAGTAACCTAACCCGGAGTAACCTAACCGGGATGGGTTAGGTTAGGTTTGAGTAACCTAACCCGGAGTAACCTAACCGGGATGGGTTAGGTTAGGTTTGAGTAACCTAACCCGGAGTAACCTAACCGGGATGGGTTAGGTTAGGTTTGAGTAACCTAACCCGGAGTAACCTAACCGGGATGGGTTAGGTTAGGTTTGAGTAACCTAACCCGGAGTAACCTAACCGGGATGGGTTAGGTTAGGTTTGAGTAACCTAACCCGGAGTAACCTAACCGGGATGGGTTAGGTTAGGTTTGAGTAACCTAACCCGGAGTAACCTAACCGGGATGGGTTAGGTTAGGTTTGAGTAACCTAACCCGGAGTAACCTAACCGGGATGGGTTAGGTTAGGTTTGAGTAACCTAACCCGGAGTAACCTAACCGGGATGGGTTAGGTTAGGTTTGAGTAACCTAACCCGGAGTAACCTAACCGGGATGGGTTAGGTTAGGTTTGAGTAACCTAACCCGGAGTAACCTAACCGGGATGGGTTAGGTTAGGTTTGAGTAACCTAACCCGGAGTAACCTAACCGGGATGGGTTAGGTTAGGTTTGAGTAACCTAACCCGGAGTAACCTAACCGGGATGGGTTAGGTTAGGTTTGAGTAACCTAACCCGGAGTAACCTAACCGGGATGGGTTAGGTTAGGTTTGAGTAACCTAACCCGGAGTAACCTAACCGGGATGGGTTAGGTTAGGTTTGAGTAACCTAACCCGGAGTAACCTAACCGGGATGGGTTAGGTTAGGTTTGAGTAACCTAACCCGGAGTAACCTAACCGGGATGGGTTAGGTTAGGTTTGAGTAACCTAACCCGGAGTAACCTAACCGGGATGGGTTAGGTTAGGTTTGAGTAACCTAACCCGGAGTAACCTAACCGGGATGGGTTAGGTTAGGTTTGAGTAACCTAACCCGGAGTAACCTAACCGGGATGGGTTAGGTTAGGTTTGAGTAACCTAACCCGGAGTAACCTAACCGGGATGGGTTAGGTTAGGTTTGAGTAACCTAACCCGGAGTAACCTAACCGGGATGGGTTAGGTTAGGTTTGAGTAACCTAACCCGGAGTAACCTAACCGGGATGGGTTAGGTTAGGTTTGAGTAACCTAACCCGGAGTAACCTAACCGGGATGGGTTAGGTTAGGTTTGAGTAACCTAACCCGGAGTAACCTAACCGGGATGGGTTAGGTTAGGTTTGAGTAACCTAACCCGGAGTAACCTAACCGGGATGGGTTAGGTTAGGTTTGAGTAACCTAACCCGGAGTAACCTAACCGGGATGGGTTAGGTTAGGTTTGAGTAACCTAACCCGGAGTAACCTAACCGGGATGGGTTAGGTTAGGTTTGAGTAACCTAACCCGGAGTAACCTAACCGGGATGGGTTAGGTTAGGTTTGAGTAACCTAACCCGGAGTAACCTAACCGGGATGGGTTAGGTTAGGTTTGAGTAACCTAACCCGGAGTAACCTAACCGGGATGGGTTAGGTTAGGTTTGAGTAACCTAACCCGGAGTAACCTAACCGGGATGGGTTAGGTTAGGTTTGAGTAACCTAACCCGGAGTAACCTAACCGGGATGGGTTAGGTTAGGTTTGAGTAACCTAACCCGGAGTAACCTAACCGGGATGGGTTAGGTTAGGTTTGAGTAACCTAACCCGGAGTAACCTAACCGGGATGGGTTAGGTTAGGTTTGAGTAACCTAACCCGGAGTAACCTAACCGGGATGGGTTAGGTTAGGTTTGAGTAACCTAACCCGGAGTAACCTAACCGGGATGGGTTAGGTTAGGTTTGAGTAACCTAACCCGGAGTAACCTAACCGGGATGGGTTAGGTTAGGTTTGAGTAACCTAACCCGGAGTAACCTAACCGGGATGGGTTAGGTTAGGTTTGAGTAACCTAACCCGGAGTAACCTAACCGGGATGGGTTAGGTTAGGTTTGAGTAACCTAACCCGGAGTAACCTAACCGGGATGGGTTAGGTTAGGTTTGAGTAACCTAACCCGGAGTAACCTAACCGGGATGGGTTAGGTTAGGTTTGAGTAACCTAACCCGGAGTAACCTAACCGGGATGGGTTAGGTTAGGTTTGAGTAACCTAACCCGGAGTAACCTAACCGGGATGGGTTAGGTTAGGTTTGAGTAACCTAACCCGGAGTAACCTAACCGGGATGGGTTAGGTTAGGTTTGAGTAACCTAACCCGGAGTAACCTAACCGGGATGGGTTAGGTTAGGTTTGAGTAACCTAACCCGGAGTAACCTAACCGGGATGGGTTAGGTTAGGTTTGAGTAACCTAACCCGGAGTAACCTAACCGGGATGGGTTAGGTTAGGTTTGAGTAACCTAACCCGGAGTAACCTAACCGGGATGGGTTAGGTTAGGTTTGAGTAACCTAACCCGGAGTAACCTAACCGGGATGGGTTAGGTTAGGTTTGAGTAACCTAACCCGGAGTAACCTAACCGGGATGGGTTAGGTTAGGTTTGAGTAACCTAACCCGGAGTAACCTAACCGGGATGGGTTAGGTTAGGTTTGAGTAACCTAACCCGGAGTAACCTAACCGGGATGGGTTAGGTTAGGTTTGAGTAACCTAACCCGGAGTAACCTAACCGGGATGGGTTAGGTTAGGTTTGAGTAACCTAACCCGGAGTAACCTAACCGGGATGGGTTAGGTTAGGTTTGAGTAACCTAACCCGGAGTAACCTAACCGGGATGGGTTAGGTTAGGTTTGAGTAACCTAACCCGGAGTAACCTAACCGGGATGGGTTAGGTTAGGTTTGAGTAACCTAACCCGGAGTAACCTAACCGGGATGGGTTAGGTTAGGTTTGAGTAACCTAACCCGGAGTAACCTAACCGGGATGGGTTAGGTTAGGTTTGAGTAACCTAACCCGGAGTAACCTAACCGGGATGGGTTAGGTTAGGTTTGAGTAACCTAACCCGGAGTAACCTAACCGGGATGGGTTAGGTTAGGTTTGAGTAACCTAACCCGGAGTAACCTAACCGGGATGGGTTAGGTTAGGTTTGAGTAACCTAACCCGGAGTAACCTAACCGGGATGGGTTAGGTTAGGTTTGAGTAACCTAACCCGGAGTAACCTAACCGGGATGGGTTAGGTTAGGTTTGAGTAACCTAACCCGGAGTAACCTAACCGGGATGGGTTAGGTTAGGTTTGAGTAACCTAACCCGGAGTAACCTAACCGGGATGGGTTAGGTTAGGTTTGAGTAACCTAACCCGGAGTAACCTAACCGGGATGGGTTAGGTTAGGTTTGAGTAACCTAACCCGGAGTAACCTAACCGGGATGGGTTAGGTTAGGTTTGAGTAACCTAACCCGGAGTAACCTAACCGGGATGGGTTAGGTTAGGTTTGAGTAACCTAACCCGGAGTAACCTAACCGGGATGGGTTAGGTTAGGTTTGAGTAACCTAACCCGGAGTAACCTAACCGGGATGGGTTAGGTTAGGTTTGAGTAACCTAACCCGGAGTAACCTAACCGGGATGGGTTAGGTTAGGTTTGAGTAACCTAACCCGGAGTAACCTAACCGGGATGGGTTAGGTTAGGTTTGAGTAACCTAACCCGGAGTAACCTAACCGGGATGGGTTAGGTTAGGTTTGAGTAACCTAACCCGGAGTAACCTAACCGGGATGGGTTAGGTTAGGTTTGAGTAACCTAACCCGGAGTAACCTAACCGGGATGGGTTAGGTTAGGTTTGAGTAACCTAACCCGGAGTAACCTAACCGGGATGGGTTAGGTTAGGTTTGAGTAACCTAACCCGGAGTAACCTAACCGGGATGGGTTAGGTTAGGTTTGAGTAACCTAACCCGGAGTAACCTAACCGGGATGGGTTAGGTTAGGTTTGAGTAACCTAACCCGGAGTAACCTAACCGGGATGGGTTAGGTTAGGTTTGAGTAACCTAACCCGGAGTAACCTAACCGGGATGGGTTAGGTTAGGTTTGAGTAACCTAACCCGGAGTAACCTAACCGGGATGGGTTAGGTTAGGTTTGAGTAACCTAACCCGGAGTAACCTAACCGGGATGGGTTAGGTTAGGTTTGAGTAACCTAACCCGGAGTAACCTAACCGGGATGGGTTAGGTTAGGTTTGAGTAACCTAACCCGGAGTAACCTAACCGGGATGGGTTAGGTTAGGTTTGAGTAACCTAACCCGGAGTAACCTAACCGGGATGGGTTAGGTTAGGTTTGAGTAACCTAACCCGGAGTAACCTAACCGGGATGGGTTAGGTTAGGTTTGAGTAACCTAACCCGGAGTAACCTAACCGGGATGGGTTAGGTTAGGTTTGAGTAACCTAACCCGGAGTAACCTAACCGGGATGGGTTAGGTTAGGTTTGAGTAACCTAACCCGGAGTAACCTAACCGGGATGGGTTAGGTTAGGTTTGAGTAACCTAACCCGGAGTAACCTAACCGGGATGGGTTAGGTTAGGTTTGAGTAACCTAACCCGGAGTAACCTAACCGGGATGGGTTAGGTTAGGTTTGAGTAACCTAACCCGGAGTAACCTAACCGGGATGGGTTAGGTTAGGTTTGAGTAACCTAACCCGGAGTAACCTAACCGGGATGGGTTAGGTTAGGTTTGAGTAACCTAACCCGGAGTAACCTAACCGGGATGGGTTAGGTTAGGTTAGGTTAGGTTAGGTTAGGTTAGGTTAGGTTAGGTTAGGTTAGGTTAGGTTAGGTTAGGTTAGGTTAGGTTAGGTTAGGTTAGGTTAGGTTAGGTTAGGTTAGGTTAGGTTAGGTTAGGTTAGGTTAGGTTAGGTTAGGTTAGGTTAGGTTAGGTTAGGTTAGGTTAGGTTAGGTTAGGTTAGGTTAGGTTAGGTTAGGTTAGGTTAGGTTAGGTTAGGTTAGGTTAGGTTAGGTTAGGTTAGGTTAGGTTAGGTTAGGTTAGGTTAGGTTAGGTTAGGTTAGGTTAGGTTAGGTTAGGTTAGGTTAGGTTAGGTTAGGTTAGGTTAGGTTAGGTTAGGTTAGGTTAGGTTAGGTTAGGTTAGGTTAGGTTAGGTTAGGTTAGGTTAGGTTAGGTTAGGTTAGGTTAGGTTAGGTTAGGTTAGGTTAGGTTAGGTTAGGTTAGGTTAGGTTAGGTTAGGTTAGGTTAGGTTAGGTTAGGTTAGGTTAGGTTAGGTTAGGTTAGGTTAGGTTAGGTTAGGTTAGGTTAGGTTAGGTTAGGTTAGGTTAGGTTAGGTTAGGTTAGGTTAGGTTAGGTTAGGTTAGGTTAGGTTAGGTTAGGTTAGGTTAGGTTAGGTTAGGTTAGGTTAGGTTAGGTTAGGTTAGGTTAGGTTAGGTTAGGTTAGGTTAGGTTAGGTTAGGTTAGGTTAGGTTAGGTTAGGTTAGGTTAGGTTAGGTTAGGTTAGGTTAGGTTAGGTTAGGTTAGGTTAGGTTAGGTTAGGTTAGGTTAGGTTAGGTTAGGTTAGGTTAGGTTAGGTTAGGTTAGGTTAGGTTAGGTTAGGTTAGGTTAGGTTAGGTTAGGTTAGGTTAGGTTAGGTTAGGTTAGGTTAGGTTAGGTTAGGTTAGGTTAGGTTAGGTTAGGTTAGGTTAGGTTAGGTTAGGTTAGGTTAGGTTAGGTTAGGTTAGGTTAGGTTAGGTTAGGTTAGGTTAGGTTAGGTTAGGTTAGGTTAGGTTAGGTTAGGTTAGGTTAGGTTAGGTTAGGTTAGGTTAGGTTAGGTTAGGTTAGGTTAGGTTAGGTTAGGTTAGGTTAGGTTAGGTTAGGTTAGGTTAGGTTAGGTTAGGTTAGGTTAGGTTAGGTTAGGTTAGGTTAGGTTAGGTTAGGTTAGGTTAGGTTAGGTTAGGTTAGGTTAGGTTAGGTTAGGTTAGGTTAGGTTAGGTTAGGTTAGGTTAGGTTAGGTTAGGTTAGGTTAGGTTAGGTTAGGTTAGGTTAGGTTAGGTTAGGTTAGGTTAGGTTAGGTTAGGTTAGGTTAGGTTAGGTTAGGTTAGGTTAGGTTAGGTTAGGTTAGGTTAGGTTAGGTTAGGTTAGGTTAGGTTAGGTTAGGTTAGGTTAGGTTAGGTTAGGTTAGGTTAGGTTAGGTTAGGTTAGGTTAGGTTAGGTTAGGTTAGGTTAGGTTAGGTTAGGTTAGGTTAGGTTAGGTTAGGTTAGGTTAGGTTAGGTTAGGTTAGGTTAGGTTAGGTTAGGTTAGGTTAGGTTAGGTTAGGTTAGGTTAGGTTAGGTTAGGTTAGGTTAGGTTAGGTTAGGTTAGGTTAGGTTAGGTTAGGTTAGGTTAGGTTAGGTTAGGTTAGGTTAGGTTAGGTTAGGTTAGGTTAGGTTAGGTTAGGTTAGGTTAGGTTAGGTTAGGTTAGGTTAGGTTAGGTTAGGTTAGGTTAGGTTAGGTTAGGTTAGGTTAGGTTAGGTTAGGTTAGGTTAGGTTAGGTTAGGTTAGGTTAGGTTAGGTTAGGTTAGGTTAGGTTAGGTTAGGTTAGGTTAGGTTAGGTTAGGTTAGGTTAGGTTAGGTTAGGTTAGGTTAGGTTAGGTTAGGTTAGGTTAGGTTAGGTTAGGTTAGGTTAGGTTAGGTTAGGTTAGGTTAGGTTAGGTTAGGTTAGGTTAGGTTAGGTTAGGTTAGGTTAGGTTAGGTTAGGTTAGGTTAGGTTAGGTTAGGTTAGGTTAGGTTAGGTTAGGTTAGGTTAGGTTAGGTTAGGTTAGGTTAGGTTAGGTTAGGTTAGGTTAGGTTAGGTTAGGTTAGGTTAGGTTAGGTTAGGTTAGGTTAGGTTAGGTTAGGTTAGGTTAGGTTAGGTTAGGTTAGGTTAGGTTAGGTTAGGTTAGGTTAGGTTAGGTTAGGTTAGGTTAGGTTAGGTTAGGTTAGGTTAGGTTAGGTTAGGTTAGGTTAGGTTAGGTTAGGTTAGGTTAGGTTAGGTTAGGTTAGGTTAGGTTAGGTTAGGTTAGGTTAGGTTAGGTTAGGTTAGGTTAGGTTAGGTTAGGTTAGGTTAGGTTAGGTTAGGTTAGGTTAGGTTAGGTTAGGTTAGGTTAGGTTAGGTTAGGTTAGGTTAGGTTAGGTTAGGTTAGGTTAGGTTAGGTTAGGTTAGGTTAGGTTAGGTTAGGTTAGGTTAGGTTAGGTTAGGTTAGGTTAGGTTAGGTTAGGTTAGGTTAGGTTAGGTTAGGTTAGGTTAGGTTAGGTTAGGTTAGGTTAGGTTAGGTTAGGTTAGGTTAGGTTAGGTTAGGTTAGGTTAGGTTAGGTTAGGTTAGGTTAGGTTAGGTTAGGTTAGGTTAGGTTAGGTTAGGTTAGGTTAGGTTAGGTTAGGTTAGGTTAGGTTAGGTTAGGTTAGGTTAGGTTAGGTTAGGTTAGGTTAGGTTGGTTAGGTTAGGTTAGGTTAGGTTAGGTTAGGTTAGGTTAGGTTAGGTTAGTTAGGTTAGGTTTGGTTGGTTGGTTAGGTTTGGTTAGGTTAGGTTAGGTTAGGTTAGGTTAGGTGTTAGGTTAGGTTAGGTTAGGTTAGGTTAGGTTAGGTTAGGTTAGGTTAGGTTAGGTTAGGTTAGGTTAGGTTAGGTTAGGTTAGGTTAGGTTAGGTTGGTTAGGTTAGGTTAGGTTAGGTTAGGTTAGGTTAGGTTAGGTTAGGTTAGGTTAGGTTAGGTTAGGTTAGGTTAGGTTAGGTTAGGTTAGGTTAGGTTAGGTTAGGTTAGGTTAGGTTAGGTTAGGTTAGGTTAGGTTAGGTTAGGTTAGGTTAGGTTAGGTTGTTAGGTTAGGTTAGGTTAGGTTAGGTTAGGTTAGGTTGGTTAGGTTAGGTTAGGTTGGTTAGGTTAGGTTAGGTTAGGTTAGGTTAGGTTAGGTTAGTTAGGTTAGGTTAGGTTAGGTTAGTTAGGTT